>JARJDW010005569.1:0-251505 GCA_030264715.1 Adinopsis sp. GC000173 | reverse complement strand
TTTAAAAGTTTTTTGACCCAGGAAATATTTGTTCAGGAGGTCATAAACTATAACATATCAAAATTTCAGAAAATTTCAGTGAGGTCCAAAATCACAGTGTTTTGTGCGGGGTCCTTAGTCTAATGAAAATTTCTGTAGCATTAAATCTTTCAAAAATTTGCGAATGGCCGTGATTTTCTATTATATTATATATTCAACTCTGGCAAGAAAAAAATTAACAATTTTATAAGAAACGGAAAAAATCAATACAAATACTTATTGCAAAAATTTGAACAGAATTCTTTATCAATAATTAATCTAATGAAAATTTCTGTAGCATTAATTTTTCGAAATTTTCACGAATGGACCTGATTTTTCATTAGATATTCAACTCTAACAAGAAAAAAATTAACAATTTTATTAAAAACAAAAAAATCAACACAAATCCTTATTATAGAAATTCGAGCAGAATTCTCCAACAATAATTAGTCTAATGACAATTTCTGTAGCATTAATTTTTCCAAAAATTTACGAATGGACGTGATTTTCGATTAGATATTCAACTCTAACAAGTTGTTAGTTTCTTTGAAAAATTACTTTTTCTTGCACATCTCTGTTAAGAAACAACAGGGAACTATCAATTCTTCTAATAGTTTGTTCGACAAGAAAAGTATCATTAATCTGTGACATCGCCTTTAATATGTATGTTTGGCATAGATTTAGTTATTCGAAATTGCTTTCAAAACTTGCGTTTAATTAATTTTTTAGTGTGGTGTGTAGTAAATTATTTTCCAATAAAAAGATCATTTTAATATAAAAGAGGTTAATTTAAATTTAATAGTTGTGCATAAATTATTCAAGGTAGAAAAACTTAAAGTTAATTAATAATGGACATAGATAATTATTATTAAATTAAATGGATCATAAATAAAAATTACGCTTCATGAATTTCATTAATTTCTAATTATTTTATGTTCAAGATTTTAATATTCAATGCTCTAATACGAAAATTACACTAGGCGAGCGCTTATTAAAATTGCAGATAGTTTCTTTTAATTAACACAACTGACAAAACTTTACTTTAAATTCTATTAACAATATTTTTACTTTTTCCACCGTGCGCACGAATAAAACGAGTTTCATATTGTTTCCTAAACTAAGTTATCGAAATATTAGTACAAATTACATGGGAAAATTAGGTTGCTTTAAACGTCATCATAAATATTCTTTTTTTTTACTGAATTATAATTTTCTACAAATCTTTACTAAAAACGCAAATTTATTACAAAAGATTATATCGTCGCAACGTTATGTTTTGTTATAAAAAAAATTTAGCCATATTAATATTGTCTCAGTAACAAAGGAAGTAAATTATGTAATATTTATTTATTTATTTAAAAAATGTATTTTTGATGCCACATAAACACATCAAATGAAATGCTTTCAAATTATATATAATATAGTATAATACTGTAACTAGTTGTTGTATAAAATACAGTCATTTACAATCAATAAATAGCATAACATTGTACAATTTATTAAAAGTAAAATAACTGTTGAAACAAAGAATTTAATTATTTATCTATGAATTATTGTATATTCTTGAAGAACATTAGCCATTTCTCACAATATACTTTGAGCTACGAGTTTAATTTGTTCTATCAGTTGTCTTATAACTCAAATTAGCTCGTATTTGAAACGAGATACATCTATTAATTAATAATGTAGTGATTTTATTGCCCAACGCAGAAATTTCTTGAATTACAGCTCGTATCTGGGAATTCAGCGCGGTTCTCAAACAAAATATTAGTCAGAGTTGCAACTAGTATCTCAGAAAGCTTGTATGTTGAGCCTCTCGTATCTTAAAGTCCCACTGTATTATTAACTCAAGCAATTATATTAATAAATGTTTTATCTGATTCTGATTCTCAAACATCCTACATTTGTAATAATAACCGCAAAAATATTGTATAAAATGCTGTAACTTCATTTAGTTGTTGAATACTTACGTATACAACAATCGCAACGTGTCACAATTCTTGTTTCATCATTTCTATTTATTTAAAAAATGTATTTTTGATGCCACATATAAACCCATCAAATGAAATGCTTTCAAATTATATATAATACTCTGAAATACTGTAAATAGTTGTTGAATAAAATACAGTCATTTACAATCGATAAATAGCATAACATTGTACAATTTATTAAAAGTAAAATAACTGTTGAAACAAAGAATTTAATTATTTATCTATGAAATGTAATGTGTGATGCAGGTTTAGAAGCGATCAATAGTTTAAACTAAAATTCCATTTTAACACACATAAATTTAACGCGGCTTTTTCTAACATTACAAAAATCTGGTTTATCACATTTTTTGTCTTATTAAAAAATAGTAAAATCTGCTGGATATTAATTTTAATGCGCATCGATTTTAAGTATTAAAAATTTGAGTTACTTGCACTTTGCTGCAACGCTATTCGTACTAAAATTTTTCACATATTATCGAACAGTTAATGATCAAATCATTATTTCAAATGAAATATGTCTCCGTTACACTACTATACTATTATAATAAAGTTAAAAATTCATTGAAATCGAGTAAGAATGTATGTTTGAGCGTGAGAAATATTTAATCGAAATAATGTGGAGAAAAATTTTGCTCCTATTTTTTTTTGTTGAATTGTACTGGATAAGCGTAAGCTTCACTGCGTGTGTAGATTTTATTATATAAGATCAGGTTGAATCAATAAATCGGAAAATCCTACGAGGCCGACAATAATACATAAAAGTTTTTTCTGCTTAAATCATTTTTAACCAAAATCGCATTTATGTAAATAATGTCGATACGAACAAAAAAGTTGCCCTGCTTTTTTGACAAATAATAACTGAGTGGTATATTCCAATATCCTGAAAAGAAAAACTTCACCCTTCCTCATATACCTCAACCGCCATCTGCCATTTATTCCCTATAGTTTATTAAATTTACTAAAAATTTATTTATTTATTTATTCTGTTGCATTTAATATTTTCAGTGTTAGTTTTTAGCGCATTGGCAATTTATATAGCAACGAATTTAAACCGCAAGATCAGTGATAATCTTGCCGACTTAACATAATTTAAATCGATCACAATCGAGACTTTTCATCGCATAAATTCTTTTCAATTAGCCAATTATACAATTTGATCAATTTCTGCCAATTTATGTTGAATTGATTGAAATAAATTTTATTTCAATTTTGTTTTTTATTATTCAATTCATATGGAAACTGGCAACTAATAAACCATTATTAGTGCCTAACGCAGTGTATTGAAAGAATATATTATTTCTGTGACATTAACATGTTGAGTAAATTGCAATCTTCATCATCTTCAATCATTTTTCCAACATAATTTATTAGAAATTGAACCGCATTCATTACTTTTCCAGAATTTAAATTCGTTGCCTTATTCATACGTGTTTTAGATACCTTCACTAACTAGGCGCTGTTAACTCGTTAGATGATTTTAAAATGTACAGTAATTAAGGGCACATATTCAATGTTTTAATATATTATAATACTAATAAATATTTATTCTGATTCCGATTCTTATCCGCGAAATATTGTATAAAATACTGTAACTTTATGTGTTGAAGAACATTTACCATTTAGCACAATACTTACTTGTACAACAATTGCAAAGTATCGTAATCCTTGTTTAATCATTTTTATATTCTCATTTTTCGCGTTTTTTTTTGTTAGCAGAATTATAGTTTATCTCGATATAAAAATGATAATTATTGAAGATGAAACTTGAAGATAAGAAGTGATGCGAGCGTATACAGATTGTTTATTGATTTTTTTTACGGCAAATCGCGTTTCATGCAAAAATTTCACATTTATTTTTTACTAAATGGTTTATTAAATTTTAAATTGATATTATTTTCTAAGATATTGATAATCTTATTTGCTCGTAGATTATTCGGTGCAAAGTTGATCTGAGGAACAATTGAATTTAATATTACGAGATTATGCTAAATAAAATGATTGGGTGGTTTAATCAAAATGTTGCGTGAAAGAAATTTATGATGATTATAATGTTTTTCTCAATTTTTTTTCTACCTCAATTAGAATGAAAAAGCAAAAGTTTCCGAGTTTTGTGTATGTTGCTAATGCTATAAATATACATATTTTGTTATAATTTATTTCAGTTAGCTTTCAATTAAGTTATTTGATCAAATGCTGCGATTATTGCTTGGGGAATAAAAGCAATGGCTGATAAGAACAGAACCTTGCACAGCCGTTAATATTTCGAACACATAAAAAAATTAAATTAAAATCAGAATTGTGAGCGTTTTATTGAAGCGTTTAAAATAATGCATTAAATTCGTTCATTTTTTATCAAATATAAATTATAATCCGTTTGCTAAGTGAAAACTAGAATTGAGTTTTGCTAATACCTAAAGGTCAATTTTCGACTAAATCCGACCTTTTAACCTAAGCTGAAAGTAAATTTATGTACTTAACAAATATTGTTTGCAAACTTATATATTAAAAAGTTGACTTATTTAATAAATGCCAATAATAATTAAAATATAATATGCGTGCTTGTGCTTAGGCATATATTGGTTTTAATTAATCATTTTATTAAACTTTATATATATCTATATAGCAGCATATTATGGAAAATTGTAAAATCATTGATTTTGATACCAAACGCGTAGCATATTTCCGAGTTAAGTCCTTCTAATATATCTGGAACTTCTTCCAACGAACGTAATTGCCTATGAAGATAATCCCCATAGTGCTTAATTGGATTGAACATACCGGCCAATCAATTTTTCAATTCAATCTACTCATATACTGAAAAATATATGAGTACTTAAAAATAAAATATTGATAGCCTTTATACAGTTTTTTTCTGCATTAAACGATAGAATGTTTATTTATGAGTGTTATGAAATGTCACTTATCCTATCATTTATATTATTTGACATTTTTATAATTGAGAAAAAAAATTGTTAGCGATTATTCAGAAAAATAAAAATAAATGACGAATATATGAATTAAAAATAGCTTTAAAAAATGGTATTGGCTTTTTAGTTGATGAAAAACGTTGTTATATTGAAATATAAAAATAATCAAAAATCATTACGTTATAATGCATTTCGAAAAACAACAAAGCGGATTATTTGATTAATTTTTGCGAGTACATATGTATGTGTGTACCACTTCTACAATATGTACCATAGGTATTGAAGTATGTATAGTATGTATTGTATTGTATAATTTAAATATAATATATGATACATATGGTAAAATATTGTACTTGCAAAATAAATGATAGTTTCACTATTAGTTGTGTAGAATGTAGAGTAGATTTAACAAGGATTCGAGCCCATAAAGATAGAAGGCAGCAGCAGGAAAGGCAAGGATTTCAGCCATAAAATACTCATTATATTGTTGACCCCCTTTAACCGTAAAACAGAATTTGTCCATCAAAACGCTGTTAGTTAGATCTAGAATGCATTAACATAAAGTAAAGAGTTTACTTAAGTATATAAAAACGAACAATTTGCTATTTGTCGTGAAACGCTGTGAAACGCCTTCTTGCAATTCGGCAAGTTTCAGTTGGTAGAAAATATCTGTAATTAGCACATGCTCAGGCTCCCAAACTATACTCATTTCTTTCCTAATGCCATGGCTCACAGCGACAATTGTTCCTGCACGATTTGGTTAATTATTAATAGTCGCATAAATTAGTTTAACATACTAAGCTTTAAACTTTGGTTATAAATATTTGAGCGACTAATCATTGTTTTTCTTCTCACTAACAAAATGTTAACAACTATTACCTAAGTTGAAGGATAAAATGTCTCGAAGCGTTTTCTAATTGCAAGCGACCAATTTATAACGTAACTAGATGTAGTAGAATTAGAATAGAAATTCGAATTGGAATTAGAATTCTGCTTTAATTGTTGTAATGTTGCATGTATTATATGTATTGTATATATTGTATAATAACAAATGACTAACAATTATACTAACAATTTCCATTTCTTTTTCCACTATTTTCCAGAGCCTTGCGAGAAAACGTTTTGTGCGTGGGGTGCGCAATGTATAACAGGACCCGATGGTAGAGCATTGTGCCAGTGCCCTACTCATTGCCGCCCTCACACAGATCCGGTCTGCGGAAGCGATGGAAAAACTTACGCAAACCATTGTCAACTACGAGTTGCTTCTTGCAGAGCGCGTCTCAATACTCGAGTTAGACATGCTGGAGAGTGTGGTAAGGAATATTGATTTAACAATAAATTATTAGAACAGCAGCATGCGCTAGAAGGAAAAAAAATATATATTCGAAAACACCACTGGTGGTGGCAGAGAAGAAGAAAAGGGAATGTGAGACAAAGTGTTTTATAAATATATCATGTATAATGTAGTATTTTATATCAAAAGAAATGCAGTTGGTTCTAGAATACAAAGTTATTTTATGTAAATCTTCGTGAAAATTCTTTGAATGTTTTCATGAACTTAGGAAAAAATCTCAAAACAGATTCGTATTTCAAACAAAGTACGAAATTCACTTTACAAAGGTGTATGGCAAAAGTGATATCCGACATACAAAAATAACAACTGAGGAAATGCGATCTCTATTGATTTATCTCTGTGAAGTTTTGAACAGCCACACTTTGTCTCACATATTGTGACTTGTGACGTCAAACATGACTGTAATTGCTATTTGGTATCATATTTTAGAATGTGCCTCCTCACTTCTTGCCTGGCTCCCTCTATAATGTGTATGTTTGCTTGTCAAACTTTCTGCATTTGAAACGCGGCGCGCAACTTTGTTGCTATGAAATGTCAACGAGCATAGATTCATCTCGAAAGAGAACAGCATCTTACATTAATACACTCACATACATATGTATATATGTAGTATGTATAACGTTTGAATAGTTTCTGATAATATGTGAAACTTCTCACCAACTATTATACTACTTATTGTATGTTCATATATGGTGGTATATACACACAACTCTTACACTCGAACTACCTAATTTTGTATCAACATTTTAGTATAGAGTATAGACATTCGGTGGCCCTGTGAGTGATTTATTTTTTTATTGTATTGTACAATATATACATACATACATATAGAAATACATACACACGTATGTATTAAATCTAAGCGCTTTAAAATCAGGTCTATCGCATTGGATTGATATAAACATCAACATTCAACGCCGTTCCACACGTTCAAAATTCTAATTTTCTGTATTAATACATGGTACGTATATACGTTTTCAATTAAAGTTGGAATCTGTACCGCAAAACACTTTTCGCTTCCATTTCTATTAAATTTTACATGCAACCGGAATATTTTATAATCGTATAAAATAATAAATACCCTCTAAATGTGCAAACAGAAAGAAATCGCACTTGTTTTGTCTCGTGGGAAATGAGAATCTCACATATTTTGGCGTTATCTCATGAAAATGTGTTGAAACTCATGGGATGGCCATCAAAACAGTTTTTCATCATGTAATTGGACAAGATTTCATCTATTTCCTATCAGGCTTATGATAAACTTTTCTCTTCTTCTTATATTCCCCATTTGATTTCCTTTTTTTGACTTTCCACGCTCTTTCTTTTATAAAATTTAATCTGATTTATTTCCAGGAGATGACTTCTGTTACTTTAATTTTGTTATTTTCACTCGTTTATATTGTGATTAAAATCTTTGCGTTACTGGCAACAAAATCAACAAATCAACAAATCAACATCATCGTCATTCATTCATTCATTCATCGCACATTCATTATATCATACAATATTTTTCAATAAACACTTAAATATTCATAAAAAAAATAATCTATTTGTCAGAAAAGCATTAAATAAATTTTCGAGAGGAAATATCGCGCGCCGGCTAATCGTTTTCCATTCACATACACGTACACGTATATACTCGAATATACTCGTATATATATATATATATATATAAATATTTTATTCACGCATTAACTGCAGATTATATTTTATTGTTTAAATAACTATAAATTAAAAATAGCGTGATGTCCCAACTATTTAAAATGGAACTCTTGCTGCTCTTTGCAATACATACACAATAGAAAATCAAAACCAGTCACAAACCACATAATTTTCACATGAATAATGGAAAATTTAGTTCAACGACATAACGCAATAAAAAACCATCAGCAGAATATTGGATCAGAGAATTGAAATTATTTTGCAATAAATTTCATTCTACAATACATGATGATGCAAACTTTAATGTGAGAGAAATCAATGTCCAAATTTAAAATTTATTTTAAATTATCTCTCACAAAAAAATTCAATTTAATTGAATATAATTGCAAAATTAGTTTTGAATAGAGGCACAAATTAAACTAACATAATATAATAAAGATGAATGTTGATGTTAAGTTTATATTAATGTACTCTAAACGGACTAAATTGATAACAGTCTTATTCAAGAAACATACTATATAACTAAGAAAATAACAAATGATATTTAAATAGGTTAATTAAACTAAATTGTGTAAAATTTTCGATATAAAATGTGTTGTATGTGTATATGTGTTTAATTTGCATAGATTATCAAACGCTCAAAATGAAGTTTACATTATCATAAATATAAAAATATGTGTCGGCGGTGGTGAACTTTATCGTTGAATGTTGCAAAATTTTATATGCGTGTGTGTGTATGTATATACATCTATTCAATTTAAAGCTATTGTACGATAAACTATGGATGAAGTGCTAAAAAAGTTTTATGTGGTTAACTAACCAGTCCTTTTACATATTTCATAATAAACAATGTTTTAATAAAACATGTGATTATTGATTGGAAATGTTCATTTTCAGCGCTAGTGGAACAATAAATATATGAATGGAAATGCGATCTAATTTACCACGGTGTTTATTCGAATAAAAAGGGCACAAACAAGGCCTGAAATTATTTTAGAAAATAAAATATTGTTCAATATAATTAGTTATTAGAGGTTTAAAGACTTAACTAAATGTGAATTTCAAAATGCTTTCAAATAAATTGAATGAATCTACCAAATTGCCAAATTGCAAATGTTATTAATTAACATATATTGTATGAAAAAAAAACTAATTTAAAATATAGTTATTGATCTATTATTACGCTAATTTAAATTCAATATTTGTTTAAAATGATAATAAAATTAAATTTAATATGTCGAAACTTGATAAACTTGATTTTGCTGAAAATTATAATGCATAATGATGTTTAATTTATTAATGAGTTGTAAATGAATCTATTTATGAATGTTTTAATCTATTGTATCGTAAGCGTAACGTATTATACTTACATACTACGTTGCGTATATGATGTGCATGCTTTCCCATCGATTGATAAAATGCAATATCTAAGAGGAAAATGCTTTATATGTACATACGATACTTTACAAAGCAGATATTACTCTTGTATTGCAACAATGCAAATTCTTTACAGTAATATGTAATAATAATATGAACTCGATATGTGTAACAAGTAGGAAAGTATTTAATAATATATGTTAGATATTTTACACTACATTTATATTGTAGTTTGGTGTATACGCGGTATACGTATACACATATATATATAGATAGATATTAAAATACAATTTGCAAACATTTAGAAATTTAATTGTTCAGTGTGCTTTGATAAGTCTATTAAACTGTACAATACATTTACATATTGTATCTATACAGTAGTACATTCACATATAACATAGCTGAATATATTGTATTGTATTTATTTACAAGTCCACGTGATCTATTATACACCATTTATGTATTGTTTGAAAAATGTTATGTGAGTGGAGATAATTAAAATATTGGTTTTATTGCAACTGTTTAAGCAGTTGTTATCCATAAAAAATACATAATCACATGGATAGATTGGTAGATAGATAGATAGATAGATAGATAGATAGATAAATGGATAGATAGATAGATAAATAAACGCGCGTAACCCCACTGCAATTTCAATTCAATATGTATAATGTAACGTGTCCGTCGTTATTTGAATGCAGTCGACAAAAAGTGTTTCAGTTTGTTTAATGAATTGTATTGCATTTTGTATGAAATTTATAAATCATTCAATGAAGCAAATAAATGATTAATAATAAAATCTAGAGAAAAAAAAAGTTTGAGTTTAAAGAGAAGTTGAATTTATTCGTTGGGAAATATATGGCAGCCTTATATAAAATTGAGAAATACTTGTAAGGAGCAAGGAAGTGAAGCGAAAAGCGCAATCATTTTCAGAAAGTGTGAGTAAACCTACTCAACGAAAATGCTTGAACGCTTTTTGTGATTGACTAGATACGCATTTATAACATATATTTGGTTTTAGATGAATAAAAGTAATTAGTGAGTTGTTTTTCGTTCGTTTCGCAAGCATACTTGTAGGAAAAATCGCGTTACAAATACCCTCCAATTGATTTATTATCATTGGTATCGCATGAAATTACAATTCTGGTCACGTGACAGTGCGTCAGTGCATAGGAAAAGTCAGTGCTTCCGAATATAAAGCTAAATTGTAGGTTTGACTACATTTCTTATTTATTTTACTGCTCTTTTGGGAATATTCGCGTTGGTCTTTTTACTTACTTCTATTTTCTTAAAAGTATTGAACTGTGAAATTTGCGTTGACTGAAATGTTGCATTTTATTGTTTATTTCTTTTATTGTGTAGAAAAGTTTTCATCGAAAAAAGTGACTAATTATCGATTTCCATCCCCGTTATTTCGCCTATTGAAAACAATATATTTTATATTTTTCGCAATTTCATTTACTTATCGCCTGCAGATTTATAATTTAACAAAACTGCAAAGTATAAAAGTTTCATTTCATTTTAACTTTATAAGTTTATAGAAATCTGCATGAAAAACTTTTCAAAATGATAATTAAAAAATTTACAATTGGATATACGTAGAGTATTCGTACTTACGTCTACCATATCTATCCATCTATCTATCTCCATTCTGGTTTTACTCTCCATATAATTTTTATAAATGAGATAATAAATCAAAGAAAGACAAACAGAATGGTTTATTTAAGATTCTTTCAAATTCTTTCCAACTTTACGTATAATGTAAAAAAATCAGTAGTCTTGATAGTTCAAGGTGAAAAAGATGTAATGTATTTCAAAGTTTCCCCAAACTTAAAATAAATAATTTTTCTTAAAGTTTGAAGATGATATATTTTGCAAACGTGAAGTGCAAAACTACAAGCAGTAAAAGACATTTAAATTTTTATGTGAAACTTTTAAACTATAAATTTAATAAAGTTCATTATATGATTTTTACATACACATACTTGAAACGTTTGTGTAAAAATGGAATATGATATGATAAAAAAAAAACAATTTAATAACCATCTTCTTAATAAATACCTCAATGTTGTTATTTAAAATGTAGTATAGGTATAAAAAAAGTATTAGAGGTAAATTTATAATCTAGAAGATGAGAGGTGAACAAGTAGGTTACATTGTGTTAGGCTTCAAAATTTAATATTAATAGATTAAAATCTATAGAAAGTATAAGAGCATTATAGAAGCATTATGTGGAACGTGTAACGAAAGAATTGGAAAAGCACAACAGAAAAAATCGTTTTAGCGATGCTACGTGCATTTTAAAACAATTTCAGAGTTGCGAAATTAGAAAAGCTGGAGGTGACGTATGGTCGTTGAGACGTGATATACATGGTAAAGAGCGCAACAACAGTGACATTCACTAACCACGGCCCTTAAAATCGTTTTTGCCGTCACTAAGCAACCCTATCTGTTACTGAACTCTTGCTATTATATGGCACAGCATAACATTTTGCAATGTGTTGTACAATATATGGTATATAAACTGGACTGATCTTTGCTATGCTTCATTCATTCATTCATTCTTTGTAATCCACGGCCGAAACATTGTCACTGAAGCTTTAAGTATTTCTCTATGCTTTACTATTACCTGTAAAGGAATATTCCTTGAATTAAACATTTTTAATCGTTTCACTCTCCTCTAAAGTTAGCAAACTAAGTACAAGTATGCATATACTTGTTATAGTATAGTATATAGTATATAGTATAGTGTATAGTGTATAGTGTATAGAGTATATAGAGTCTATAAAGTTATTAGATGAATGATTCAGTCTATTATACGGACGTTAGTAGATACAAATTACAACAGCATGTTTCTATTTTCAGAACGCTACTTGACGCGTTGTAACATTTCGTTAGGTTTAATTGATATAAGCGTGTCATTTAGTAGTAATTGCAATTAAGATTTGTCAATTTAGCATAGTACATTATTGATGAAGTACATTATGCTTAATAAACCCCCGCGCGCCTGTTTGTAGCTGGCTGTAAAAAGGGTAAAGTATTTGAGTGAATTGTAAATATTTCAAGTATGTCAGGGCGGCTACTGTTCAGTATAGACGAAATATGTGGAATGTTCTGTCAAGTTACATATAAACTCTTCCTGCCAGCTCGTTTCTCATTCAATGAGTAGAGCATTACTGATTGTCAGAGCACACTTGTGACAAGTGCTCCACTTTTGTTACTACTTGCGACGCGATGTACCAACAAATTCCTTCAAAAAGTATTATCATCCTGTTGCGTACAACAACGTAAAATGTTGCGATGCGAAAGGTTGTTTGTTGCAAAGTATGCGGTTGCAGTAGTGGTACCTACCGAGTAGTAGTTGTTCATCCTAAAGCAGTTGCTACTTGCATTTGCATCAGCAACAATTAGTTGCGAGTAGTTGAAAGTGTTTTGCGCGTCAAGTAATATAGTATAATGTTAAGCAGTTGTAGTATTTTGTACAAGTTAAAATCAATATGGCGCTTGCTCGGCTGTGTGCAGTCACGCTACCTGCGGTGCAAGTTATCCTGCTACATACGACGTAGTGGTTACTCAGTGGCGGTTCGACCTGTGTACTGTTCACGTGTTCGCATTTCCTCGTATCAATTCGCACAACTTCGTTTCGTATCACATTCTCAAAAACGTGCTTTATCCTGTGCTTTCTTATAAAGCTTCATCTGAAACCAATTATTAAATTGATCGAATATTTCATGCGCTCGCATCTTACTGCATTTTATGACACGCTTCTTACCTAAACGCATGCTTTTCCTCTCTTCTAGCCAATTCAACAGTTTTTTTCTCCTCCCTCATCTTTCTTAAAATAATCAAACTAATTCGTTTGAATTTGTTGTTCGTTCTCTTTCACACATGTTATTATCTCTTACTGACTTGGTTACTTACTACTTATATATTCTCACTAATACAAATACAATCAACAATAATTAAACAAATTATAATAAATTATAATGAAATGATATCAAAATAGATTTAAGCTTTTAGTCGCTTTAGTCGCATGGAATATATATCTATCTACATATATATATACATATCCATATCCATATTCATCTTACTAATCTATAGATGTTCCAACATCTCAGGAAAATTCTGTGATACATCAAGAGAAACAAATTAACAAAAACATTAAAGATATTTTACATATGGCTATAATGAAAATTGTCTATGGCATTAGTTTGTTCCTCCTTTTTTATATCGATAGACACAAACTTGTACTAGGTTGTTATGTATTTCCGAAGGGTGAGTATAATCGTGATTCCTTACCCAATCGATTATACATTGAATATGTATAATATGAACATAGAGTATATGTACATATTGTAACTAACATATTGTACATCGAATCTTAAAACCAATTTTTCTTATTGATTTCGATCTAAGATATATGGAATTGAGTTTTGTTGTTTTAATCCGTAGATTAAGATAAGGATCAATTCTAACAATTTCTTTGATGTTACAGAACAGAGCGATCCTTGTAGGGACAAGCACTGTGGTTTTGGGGCGCGCTGTGTGGCTTCCCCAGATGGCCGCAACGCCAGCTGCCAGTGCCCTGAGAAATGCCCCAACTATGGAGACCATTCTGCATCGCGTTCGGTTTGTGGTAGCGATGGTATAGATTATAAGGACCTGTGCGAATTACGCAGAAGTGCTTGCAATTCCAATACAAATATTACAGTTAAATTTACTGGAAAATGCGGTAAGTTAAATTTACCTCCAATGATAAATCTTTATGTCTGTATATATAGTAATAATAATAATAATAATAATAATAATAAGAATAATATAGTATCATAATGATAAATAATAATAGTAATGCTATACATTCAGTATATTCAGATATATTCGAATATTTATAAACACACACATACATCTAGTTTATTATTTATTGCTTAGTAATAATATTCTTTTCTGTAATGTATAAATAAACAATTAGATCCATGTGCTGGAGTAGAATGTGCGGAGCCAGAAGTATGTCAACTTGATGAGCATCGCAATCCTGTATGTAGATGTGGAGATACCTGCCCATTAGAATTTACTCCGGTTTGCGGATCCGATGGCAAAACATACTCAAACGAATGCACTTTGAGACAAGAAGCTTGTAGAGCTCGTAAAACTTTAAACATCATCTATCGCGGTAAATGTAGCTCAGGTATATACGCAAATGATAAATAATAAAAATGACGTTGAGGGAATGATTATTTTCGCATTATTTGCGTCTAGGTGTTAATCCATGTACGAGCGTACGATGTACGTTGGGCGAGGAATGCACAATTAATAAATATGGAATAGCCCGATGCGAATGTCCGCCGGTATGCGAGCCGATAATGCGTCCTGTTTGTTCGAAAGACGGTCGCACTTATCCTTCAGAATGTGAACTGAAACGAGCTGGCTGCATTGCAAGGGCGCCTATCGAAGTAGCATATGCTGGGGTCTGCGGTGAGATGGGTCCATGTAGTGAGCATGAATGTCAGTTTGGTGCCACCTGTGTCGAACGATCAGGGGCAGCTCACTGCGAATGTCCTGTGTGTCCAGCTGAATTTGAGCCAGTATGTGGTTCTGATGGCATTTCTTATGGCAATGAATGCAAGTTGCGACTGGAAGCATGCAAACATAGAAGGGAGATCCGAGTGCTTTATAATGGCCCATGCAGTATGGCACAACTATATAATTATTTTCTATATACAGTAGAAAGTTTTAATGAAATTCGTTTTAGATGGTTGCGAAAATAAAAAATGCGATTTTTATTCGACATGTGAAAGTGACGGATCAACAGAAGGTCGATGCGTATGTCCACAATCCTGTAAGAGCGATAAGGTTAGTTAAATTACAATGTCACTGTCAGCAAAAATAAAATAATGTCCATTAGATTCGGATTAGTTTGCCAAAAAGAGTTGAATTACAAGTTATTTATTTGTGCTTGAGTTGGACATTTTAAATGGTTCTATATGTCTTTCACCTCTTAACATTACATTGAGGGGTTGAGCTTAATAAGATGGTATTAGTGTCCGTTACAGATATCATGTAGTCTGTAGACGCTTTTTTCCTCCTCCTTCCTCCTTTTAAAAAAATGATTAAGCCTGCAACTTTTTGACTTAAATTCTACGTTATACCGGTTATACCCTTCTTATATCCCGTCTTATACCAATACCATATATTCAATTTATTCAATTTATACACAAGTATCACAAGTTATTGATAAATCAAGTCAAGTGAACAAATGATAAATACAGCGAATTAATATTGAACGCGCATTAGCAGCGGGTGCCATTCTCATAAAATCCAACTCACTTTATACTCTACTCGTTCAAGACCCTTAGACCTATAGCCTATATTCCAACATATGGCTCACTTGTATAGAAGGCTTTTATTCTAACAAAACCATACACAGTTTCGTCACGTAGAGATTTATTGAAATTCTGTATTTATATTCGACGCTTGTTCAAATATAACTGGTTAGTGAGCACATGATAGCTAAACGCATTTGTTTTGGTAGCTCACAAATGGAGCAGTTTGTGGAACCGACGGAGTGACCTACAGCAATGAATGCGAGCTTCAAATCGCTTCATGTAAAGCCAAGCAGTACGTATTAGTGGCATATAAAGGAGATTGCGGTAAGCATATCTGGCCCTTTAAGAGGAACTTATAAATACCTGGATCTGTATAACTGTTGCAGATCTTTGCTTGGGAGTTGAATGCAAATTCGGTGCGCGTTGTGAAGCCGGTGAATGTGTTTGTCCTACAAATTGTGAAGGTTCAGGCGATGAAGCAGTTTGTGCATCTAATATGATAACATTTCCTAATGAATGTGAATTACAAAAGGCTGCTTGTTTACAAAAACCTGGAACTACACCCTTAACTGTTGTATTCTATGGTGATTGCCGAGAAAGATTTCCGATTGCAGGCGCACTTAGTAAGTTTTCTATAATATCTATTGTATTGTACAATATAATATTACGTGTATGGTACATATATACATACACGTATCTTATATCTTATAAAGACGACAATTTAACTTTACTCACTACTAATTACTAATATAATTAAACATACATTTACTACGTACGTACACACATGTATAATGTGTGATGATGATGGTATATATACAGATATTAATTAACTTTATTAACACAATTTATCTAAATAGCAACACTCTCACCGTCGACGGCTCTCAGTAGTTCGGGAACGGGGCATAGTTATGTACCGGAATCTGATACCGTCGGGCCAGATGGTTCTACTGGCTTAACAGGCACTGATCTAACACACGCTGAACGTGAAGCATGTCGCGATATTCATTGCGACTTTGAAGCAACATGCGAATTAGGTCCAGATAATTTTCCGCGCTGCACTTGCCAATTTGATTGTGCGAGTGCTGCACTTCTATCAACTTCAAAACCAGTATGTGCATCTGACCTACGAATATATCCATCACTCTGTGCTATGAAAATGGAAGCGTGTCAAAGACAAGAGGAACTTCGATTGCGTCCTCTCGATCTCTGTCAAGGTTTGATTAAATTTCTAACAAATTATAACATTATAATATTAATATCCATTCCTTTTTCTTTCAAATAAGTTAGTTTCACTCGATCCGTCGATCCGTCGGATCCGACATTCGCATTTAATTCATCTCCTTTTTTCTTTTCTGTTTTATTGCAGGCATGGAAGTAAAGCCGTGCAATGGAGAAACACCTTTAACTGACCCAATAACCGGTAAGGAATTAGATTGTGGAAACGGTCCACATCGACAAGATTGTCCATCAGGCAGTTATTGCCATCAGACAACACGTTTTGCACGTTGTTGCAGTAAAGGTAGATAATAAAATTTTTGTTGCACGTATAAAATCAAAACATTCGATTCTTCTTTCTTTTCTTTCCACATAGATCAAAGTGTTTTGTTACAAAAAAGCTGCGAAGACAGTTGGTTTGGCTGCTGTCCCGATGGTAAAACACCTGCGCAAGGACCTGAACACGCAGGGTGCCCGTCAATGTGTGGTTGTAATAAATTAGGTTCTTATTCTGATACATGCGATCCAGAAACGCAGCAATGTAAATGTAGGCCGGGCGTGGGTGGTGAGAAATGCGATAGATGCGAACCGGGGTATTGGGGATTACCAAAAATATCATCAGGGCATCGCGGTTGCATTCGTAAGCAATTAATAAAAGCACCAATAAATTATTATTTGCATACATAAAAATTGAATCGATTTTAGCTTGTGGATGCTCATCGTTTGGTTCGGTGCGGGATGATTGCGAACAAATGACGGGTAGATGCGTATGTAAACCTGGTATACAAGGACAAAAATGCACAATTTGCACAAGTCATGATAAGATCCTCGGCCCAAACGGTTGTGTGCCAGGTAGATAGATAGATAATAGATTTTCTCTTTGCTTCCGCAGACATTTTTCATTTGATTTTTAAAATTTTATAGTTGATCTTAGTACTCCGGCTCCAACGACGTGTAAAGAATTGACCTGCCATTTCGGAGCGACGTGTGTTGAGAGAGGTGGGCTCGCTGTTTGTGAATGTAATACCGAATGTGTTGAAGAAAGTGATCCTCAAGTAAATAAATCCAAAACGATACGCACACTGTTTCACTTAACCGTTCAACATAAAATTCTATTCTAGATTGTTTGTGGAAGTGACCGTCAAACGTATGCATCCGCATGTCAATTACGGCTTGTAGCTTGTAAATCGCAAAAGGATATTGTCATACAAGCATTCGGAACTTGTAAAGGTTATTTATAGTTCAAAGCAATTGTTTTTGAAACATATAAATATGATCAATATTACAGAGGATATGTTTCCTGGAACTGATTGGCCCGTCCGGCGATATACTCCGTTACAGTTTACGCAACCAGACGATTCGAATTCGCCACTTTCAAAATCCACGCGTCATCTATTAGTTCCTGATCCACGCTATTATTATGAACGAAGAGGATCTCTTTTACAGCCTGCACAAGGCGGCGGTTCATATTCCGTAAACCCAGATGACCCGGATAACAATGCATCTGCCGAAAATAACCTGTCCGCTGCAGGATCCGATAGCATTTACAATACTCGCGGTGAGATTTCTATTATACCAAAGTAAAACATCATACTCCCTCTCACACTAACAAATAAAATGATTGTAACATTTGTAACGTTAAACATAAAGAAATTAGTATGTATGTAATTATTTTTGATTTAAATTATACCAATATATATATATAATAAATAAATAAATCAATAAATGAATAAATAAATAAATAATTAAATAAATAAATAAATAAATAAATAAATAAATAAAAAATATTAGTATAGTCAACAAGACATTAGACGTTTTCTTCTTTCTATGTAGGTGGAAATTATGCAGCTGCATATAGACCAACACCGGCTACAGTTCGAGTTGTAACAGCCCTACTTGGAGATCTATGCACGGATAATGCCGACTGTCTGATAATGTATAGTAGTTGCGTGATGGGTGCATGCACATGCCTTCCCGAATATTCCGAGTCACCCGATCGTCAAGAGTGCATTGGTAAGTAACACCAGTAACGCGTAGAATTTTCATTAATCTGCTTATGCCTGAATATTATTATACAGCTGACACAAATCCAACGAATGAATATCATGCATGTAGTTCATCGCCTTGTCATCATGGAAGTACATGTGTTGATCTACCATCTGCGGCATTTACCTGTATATGTAATAGCAACTATACAGGTCCGCATTGCGAAATAGAAATTGTTCACAAACAGTACGAAATACCAGCATTCGACGGTCGTTCCTACGTTCGTATGAAACCACTTAAGGCGTATCATAAACTTAGCATAGAAGTAGAATTCAAAACGTATGCTAATGATGGAATTATTTTATACAATCAACAAAAAGCCAACGGTTTAGGAGATTTCGTATCTTTAGCAATTGTAAATGGTTTTGTCGAGTTTCGTTACAATTTGGGAAATGGCGTGGTTATTATAACTTCGCTAGATAAAGTCCAGTTGAAAAAATTTCATCGAGTCGTAATTAAACGATATCACAGAGATGGGTTATTAAAACTTGATGAAGGGGAAGAGGTGGCTGGCCAATCCAAAGGAACACTTCGAGCACTTGATCTAGTTGAAGATACTTTTATTGGCTTTATACCATCCAATTACTCTAGGTAATGACACATTTTGCACATTTTGATTTTACCGTATTATACAATATATAAATACGCTACGGTTACACTTAATATACGGTTAATACAATAAGTATTCATTTCATTGCATATTTTGTTAATGATTTATGTATTCTCTAATTAGGGTATATGAAAATGTCGGTGTTGATCGAGGTCTACAAGGATGTATTAGAAAATTAAAAATCGGCCGTCGAACAGTTGAGTTGCATGAATACAGAGACGAATGGGTGGTTAAAACCGAAGGGATTCATGAGTGTGGTGAAAACCCATGTTCAAGTATTCCATGTCAGAATGGTGGTCAGTGTCAAGCAATAGATTCTGAATTGTACCGCTGTGAATGCGGCTCATACTTTAGTGGAGATTTCTGTGAGAACATTGCTGATCCTTGTTTATCGAATCCTTGTTCAAATGGAGCGACATGCGATTCACTTAGCACTGGAAATTACCTTTGTAAATGTCCGCCCGGTAAAAAAGGAGACACATGCGATACAAGTAAGAACATTATATTACCGCATTATATTTTTATTTATTCATTCTTATTCTTACATCTATATTCTATATGTACATACATATGTATTATGTATTATACATTCCTCATTTTCTTCTAATCATTCCATTTCATTATTTTTAGTTGGTTTTGAGAAAGAGATTCTTGTACCGGAATTTAATGGATCTAGCTTTTTACAATTTCCAAAACTTGATGGAATTAGTAAAACATTCTCAATTGAAGTATTTTTCTTAAGTAAAGTTGCAAACGGATTAATTTTGTACAATGGTCAGATGAAAAATGGACGAGGAGATTTCATTTCTTTAAATTTAGTTCATGGATTCATTCAGTTTCGTTTTAATCTCGGCAGTGGCATAGCGAATATAACGTAAGTTTTTTTTCAAATATAGAAAAACTTTTTTAACAACTACCTACCGAAATATATATATATACTACACATAAGACACTCGTATATATACGTATTATATATAAAAAACGTTTATATGTATTTATAGATCGAAAGAAACAATAACGCTTGGTGATTGGCATTGGGTCCGTATATTCCGAGACGAACGTGAAGGGATCTTGCAATTAGATAATAATACCATCGTCCGAGGTCATTCTGGGCCTTCCCTTACGGAACTTAATTTAGAACTTCCTTTATACATAGGATCAGTATCGTAATGGCTTATTCTAATTGCATTAAAGTTTATCTTATAACGCATGAAACCTTTATTAATTTTTCAGATCATGGCAGGAAGTTCATCGTCTGGCCGGAGTCTCAAAAGGTTTTCGTGGCGCAATACAAAGAATACTTTTAAACGGACAGCCACTTCCTATTTCCGGAAAATTACCGCAATGTTCATTTGCTCCAGTAAATGCGAGTGGTTGTGCATTCCAAATTGGAGCATATGACGGATTGCCTTGCTCTTCATCAAAGAACCCCTGCCTTAACAACGGCGTTTGTATACCAGACCTTAATAATTACATATGCCACTGTCAATCCAATTTCGACGGAAAACATTGCGAGATTTGTAAGTTTCTCATTCGAAAGAATGAATGAAAAAAAAATAAGTAAAAAACACTAATAGCTTAACATGTTCATTTAATTAGCTCGTGATGAAACACCTTCCATTAAATTTACTGGAACAACTTTCCTTCAATACAAAAACCGAGGATACAAAAGGTACGCATTTTCTATTAAATAAATAACACAATTACGGGACAAACTAACAAACAATTAAACCCTTTAGCGATAATCTTACTAACACCTCTGATAATGAATATGATTTAAATGATGATGATGAAGACGACGAGGAGGATTTCTTAGCGGAGGAAGAAATTCAAAATAAAGATTACTATGTCGATTATGAGGAGGATGAAGATTACGATACTAACTTTTACGATTTAATGGGGTACGGTTACTCTATTACTAACAAATTCCACCATAATCATAATCTCATATATGATATAATTTAATGCGAAATATATTTTCCTTTTGCAGGAGAAAAGGTGAAAGAGGCAATCGTTATGAATTTAAACTACGCACTTTTGTTTCGGATAGTCTTATTTTATGGCGTAGCAAAAATCGAAATCTGAAAGAAGACTATTTTTCAATAGCGATAGTTAATGGATATCCGGAAATGAGCTATAATCTCGGAAAGCAGAAGAATTTTTGGGCTATCAGGTATATTATACCTACTTATTTATTACATTATCTCGCACCGAATATTGTCATTGTCAGCATATTCAATAACGAACGAACTAACATACAAATATTATTTTACGATTCTCTATACGAATGAATTCTATATGAAATGAACATAAATTATATTTTATACGATATATAAAAAATAGATGGAATGTTATATTAACACAATGCAATACTGATAATCTCATATTTTTGATGTCAGTTTTTGTATTACGTTTAAAAAAAATATATCCCGATAGATTTAAAGAAAAATGATAAATAAAAAAATCAGAAATATATCAAATATAAATCATTCATACATTCACTGCAGCTCTAGCTTCACTACTATATAATCAATAAATTTATAATATTTATAGATCAAAAGTAAGAATAGACGATGGACAATGGCACACAATACAAGCACGAAGAAGAAAACGCATGGGTTTTATATCCGTTGACGGCGGCCCGGCGACGAAAGGAATTGCTGAAAATGGTGCAATTTCTTTGATCACAAACTCAAAGCTATGGATTGGTGAGATTATATTCTATACCTATACATGAGCATATATATATTAATTAAACTACTAATTAATCAAACTAATTATTGAAATATTAATTAGGTGGGATGGCGTCATTACCTCCTGGACTTCCTACAGCATATTACAACGGATTTGAAGGCTGCATCCAACAAATAAATGTAAACGCCAAACCTCTAAATCTATTGAAGCATAGCGCTTCAAATGTAATTCAATTTTGCCATGATAACGAAATATAGTTTTTAATGAATTGATAATAAATTACAGAAAATTAATTATAGAAATTAACAACTGTGAGACTGATGTGTAATCTATACTTTTCCAATATACATAAATTAGAGTTTAATCATTATTCATATTTATATATTTACATTGTATATGATTTTGATCAATTATCAAGACGACAGTCTCAAACAATAATAGATGAGATTATTTGTTATTTATTATTTTATTAAATTGATGATGATGATGATTTTATATGCTTCAATTATTACAATAAGAAGTCACTAAATAATATATTCTTCTAAGGCCAGTTGACGTTAAAATTCATTAGAAAATGGTGACTATAAACAAATTTCATGTAGCTTAAACTATCTTTAAAAACAATGAGAAACGATAAAAAAACGCTTATCAATTGTTCATTCACATATCATTTCTTATATGAGCACGTTTTAATGTACTCTCTCCATATCAGAATCCATAATCTAATTATTAAAATGATACCTTTTTCTATATACTCTTTGATAATCATTTATTTCATTGTTGTTAATAAACACTTCCAACAATTATGTATTGTCAAATGATACATTCTTCTTGGTAAGATAAATGTACTTCTCAACTTTTATACTTATCATTTATCAGGCATATCTTGTTTACCCAGCAATAACAAAATTAAGAAAAAAAAAATGAAACGCTAAATGAACTGACTGTATATGTACTTATATATGTGTATATATTATATTATATATGTTATAAATTATATATAAGTTACTTATTGAAAATATTATATGTTGTAAATAAAAATATAAGTGAAGAGCTTAATGTTAAGATTGCTAGTTAGTTTGTATATCATTTAGAGAAAAAAAACCTAGAGAAATGTGAATGATTAATAAAAGAAAATTTTGATGAAAATGATATGAAAATTATAAATTAGCAACAATTTATTATTATATAGATGAATGAAAAATTAGTTGAAAAATCCCAAATATTTGTAATATTATATTTAGCATTGTGTTTTAGCAATTTATGTACAATAATGCAATGAAATATATTTTTTTCCTATAACTTATTGGTTTATTATTACAAATATTATTTTTTCTTTCTCTTTTATTACCATAATTCAAATTCATTTACCTTTCTACAGCTTGTGTTAAATAAACTATTGTCATCATGATGACTCATAAACAATCTGATGTTAATTTGTTTTAAAATAGACTGTTTATTTGGTTTATTTCTATACCGTAGAAAACTTTTTATTAGCACTAGCTGCGCCATCTACTAGAAGGTAGTTAAGGTATTGATAATAATTTTCAATTTGAAATTCTAAAAAGGCTTGCATCAATTATAAATAATTGTATTGGTAGAAACGGTAAGAAATAAGTCAAAAAAAACAATTATAACTATATGTTACATGTTTTTATACAAATTGTTTTTGAGAATAAATTTCAAAGAGCGTAATTACGCTTCAATGCAACGATAATATTAAGGTATAGACACACAGAATAATACGATAAAAAATGAAAGTAATAAGTAATAACATTCACTTATGTGCATATGTACTATTAATAAACAGGTTTCTTGCAACGCAACTAAAGAGGCAACCTTCGAAAGTTTGATGAACCAGATTCAGCACCAACAAAGAAAATGATTAAATTTTATTGTAAAATAAGAATAAATTGGAAAATTGATACAGATGCACACTTGTTCGGGCGAAAAACCATCATTGATTAAATTATTTACTAAATATGAAATTACACTGATTATGTTGTAATATCTTGTAACAAACATTTTCTAGAATAATAGCGAACAATCCATTAACGGCATGAGTAATTCACTTGATAGTGAGTGAATCACTATTATTTCTCATATTGCCAACACGTTTTTGGTTATATTAAGCAAATAACTATTAGATTTTATTAAATTTTTGTTGGCAGATTGTGTTTTGATCCAACCAGGACATTGCATTGCAACTTTTCCAAAATAATATATAAGGATTCTCACATTCACAACGTCAAACATACTTTACTAGTGCTCATCGTTGTCAACATTCAACAACCGTAAGTAAATTACATTATTAAACATTTTATTTATATAGTATTATTTTAAACAATTCAACACAATTTAATTCAATGCAATTAAGTTTCTTGTTTACCCTACTTAAAAATTGCAACATATTTTATGCAACAACGTACTGTTGCATTTACTTTGTCAAAGTTCATTTTAATAAAACATGTTTTGATCTAATAATTTAGATTGCTCAATTATACTGTCATCGTTCCATTTATTCATAAAATGTTTATATTTATTGTGTTTACGTGTACCATCCGAATTATTTAACTTTGTTTGTGTTTTAACGTAGACAACCAAACATACACAATGAAACAGCAAT
Source organism: Adinopsis sp. GC000173 (assembly GCA_030264715.1). NCBI lineage: Eukaryota > Metazoa > Arthropoda > Insecta > Coleoptera > Staphylinidae > Adinopsis > Adinopsis sp. GC000173. The sequence goes on along the minus strand of JARJDW010005569.1, from coordinate 226,662 downwards.
ATTATTTATTAAACTTGGGATTGTTGGAAAATATTGCGCAATTACAATATTCTAATACATTTTTTTTTATATTTAAATATTTATTAAATTAATTTAATGTTTTTAATTAAATTTATTTAATTATTTTACCGATAACAAATAGTTTAAATATTTCAAATTTATTTTAGATGAATCAAGGCGTAATCAATTTTAAAATTTGTCTGCGTGAAGATGGTAATACAGATATTCGTCGTTTTACCGTCGAAGACCCTTCGGTCATTACAAATTTTTTCTACATCAAAGAGAAGCTAATGACGATCTTTCCAAGATTGCGCAATGAGCAATTTAAAATAACATGGACAGGTAACTATTTTAAACACGTCTATAGATGACAAACTAATAATAACATAACAATTAGATTCAGATAATGATGAAATAACAATAACGAGCGACGAAGATCTGATCACCGCTTTCACCGAAATGAAGACCGATGTTAAAATGCTAACGATCACTGTATTGAACTCTGACAATGATATGGACGCTGAACCGATTTTATTGGAGCAGCGCGTGATTTGCGATGTATGTGACAAGACGATCACCGGATATCGTTACAAATGCATGCAATGTCCCGATTTTGATTTATGTGCGATGTGCGAACAAAAAGGCCATCATTCGCAGCACATCGTGATGCGTATATCCCAACAATCGTTACCTCGTTGCATGCCGAAATTGATGAATTGCCTTGCACGTTCAATAAGAAAATCGGGAATTTATGCTGCTAAGGAAGCTTATCGCACCTCAAAAATGACGTCGCGATGCAACTCATTTGCCGGTCACGGAGCGAAGGATTCAAAGGCGACAAAAACTGATACGAAAAACGAGAAAAAGATGGATTGCCCCATGGATGGATTGCTTGCAGACTTAGCGTAAGTTACTCCATTAATAAAACTTCATTTAAATAACCTAATTATTTATTAGTTCATCATTCTTGGGTGGTATGGCTCAGGTACCTCCACCTCCAACTGAAAATCAAAATGCTACCAATAACAATTCAAACACTAATTCTCAATCAACTGATGTAATTGGAAATATTATTCGAAATGTACTAAGCTCCTTCACAACCATTGCTAATACTGCTGCCGCTGGTGCGGCTGCCGGTGCAGCAGCTGCGACCGATGCTGCTGCAAGCGCTGCAAGCGCTGCCAGCGCTGACAATTCCCAGGCAGCATCGTCATCCTCCAGTTTTTCAACTCCAACATCCCAAAAATCTCCGGATGAAACTCCAACAACACCAATGGAAGTCGAACCTCCCAAGATCTATCCGAATGTTTCCGACTTGCCAAGGGAACCGGGCTGGACTTTTGTACCGCCGACTGAAACGAAAGAGAAGGAACCATCCGCACCGCAAGAACCTTCATCCGCATTGGCAGCGCCCTCAAAACATATGCATGGTATTGATTGGCCTATTAGTTATATTATTGCAATAATAATGTATGTTTAATTTTAGATGAAGTTATTTTGAGAGGTTTGGCTCAGTTGGAAAAAATGGGATTTACTAACGAAACGGAATTGTTGAGTTTGCTTTATAAATACGAGGGTAACATTGGAATGGTGATTAATCATTTATTTGAGAAAAGCAAAGAGTAATTAATATTGTTTTAATATCTACTTATTATATTTTATTATATTATATTTCATGGTACTGGATTATGTTATTACTATATAATGGATTTTAAATGTATTCAAATCACGAATTTATAGAATAAATAATTGCATTTTAATATATTTGCTCTAATTTTATAAATGATAATGCACATCAATAAAGAAAGTTTAGTTTGCAAAAAGCATATAAATTATTCCAATTATAAATGAAATTTGATAAACCCTAAAATAAGTTGTATCGCATTGTGTACAGTATATGTATATCAACAATTTGCTACAGCTCCATTTCAATAGAAGTAAAAATTTCCGTGACTTAGTCACGCGATATAAACCAGAGACTAATTTAAATTTTCATTTGCTTTTTAAAGAAATGTTCATATTTTTCTTTGCTTTGACTTTATTTTTCTTGACTCGCTTTCAACACTTTGAATTTCTACACACTAACAACAACTAACAAATAACATGTATATAATTTGAAGTAACAGTTTTTTGGCCCAATAGCTAAGATCAACAAACCATTTATTAAAATTTCCTCAATGAATGTTAGAGTTAAAACATTTCCATCCAATACAAACAACATTAATATTTGTTTCCATCTACAATAATAATTTAAATTTAAACAGCAGCGAATACGCATTGCAATTTTATAAATAGCTGAGGTGAATGCATCGCAAATTCGCAACATCTGCTCGATGCGATGATAAAAAAGTGATTATTGAATCGTTACCACCACAAATGCGATATTATTAATATCACGAACAACAACAATACATTTATGTTTAAAAAAGAGTATGTGTGTGCTTTGCGGTGCGGTGCGGTGCGCACGTCCCATGCTCTATCCGCCAAATTCAAGTGGGATTTAAGTCAAAACTTTCAGCATTTCAGTTACAACAGCGTTGGCGTTCTGAAAGTGTCGTGAATTGCAAATGCAAACATGGCAAACGTAACAATATCAGATAAATGTAATGTAACTATTTATCAATTTCCTCACTTAAATTTTCTATATTAATAACCCTACCACACATAACACAATTCCCTAGCACTTGTGAAATTTCGTTTGGCTTGTACTCACTGCAAAACAATGCAACATATGATTAATTCTATTCTATGAAAAGCGCTTTTTATTTATATTTTTATTTTCTTTTATTTTATATATTAAAGTCGAAGAATCAATTAAAGAGGATTGTAATAAGCTTTATGATGTATTAAAACGCTGCGAAAATTTAAATAATAATAATGGAGATGATAATGATAATGATGATGAGAATGAAAATTTAAAATATTTATATAGAATAACATTTCTTCTATCATGCCATCAAAATGCAAAAAGTAAGTTTGTATATGAAAGAATAGAAATAAAAAAAGAAATGCATATTCATTATCTAAATTATTTTAGTGGCAGCCGTAACAACATATACAATATCTTATATCTGCAATCATCCAACTCTTCCTGTAATTCTAGTTGAAATATTAAGGGTAAGTTTATCTTCCTATTTATAATTGCATTTCGCCTTGAAAAAACCACAAACAAACTATTATTACATGCAACGTCGATGTAATGTAAATGCTTCAACCCCAAGAATAGATTAACAACAAACGCTTTTTGTGCAAAACACGATTCCTTAAAATAACAATTTCTATTTTAAATTTATATTCATTCTATCACTATAAAAAATTAGTTCTAAAACAACAATAAATATCTTTTTCACGCAAACTAAATTTAGCAGTTTTATGTTTTATGTTCGGGCGCATTCAAATCCATCATATTGTATACGTGCATGCTCAAATTTCATTTGCAGATAATTAATTTATTTTATCTGCAATAAACACATGTACACGAGTCTCATAGTAAAATATGACAATTATTCGTCCTTGATTTTACGAATTGAAGAACAAGGTTGGCATTTACAATGCACAAATCTTAAATTATATTTAGATCATCCAAATTCTAACACAACTAGCTGAACGATTTTAATTAGCGCTCATAAAATCCCTGCGTGAAAAAGTTGCACATGCACTCTCTATTCATTAATTATCTATTCCAAAATTATTTTACTAAATATTAATTAAATACGCGCACTTTTTACTTGAAGAAAAATATATTATATATAAATGTGAACAATACGCGTTCTTGATTTTATAAATAAATATCAAACTAACAGGTTGTTTTGGACTTTTATTCATTTTTCTGAATACGTCACTCAAACGATCCGCAAAAATTATAACTTAATCATCACTTGGCATCAAATGTTAATAGGCCGAACAATGGACGAGTATAAAAATAAATGATTTATGATGATTTTTGGATAAATCTTTGGAGTATCTAAATTATAAAATGATCGATCATTAAACATTTGTGTGTAAAACAGCTGAACTTTTCGGAATTATTGGAAATCTGCCAAATTATGATGGTGGTTGTTTATAAATGCGAGTGTAGTATGTGTTACATATTATTGTGAGGAAAAATATATTCGCATAATATGTTATTTATTCACACTCTTCATTATTTATTACGTATAAGGTGTAGTGTAGTTATAAATATTGTACAAGAATGATTATTTTTAAACGCTACATGCTATAAGCAAAATATTTTTCTAATAGCAACATCGTAAACGGTTTTTTATTACAAATAGCAACCACAAAAAATCAATAATCGCAATATTTTAGAGTGCAAACACCTTTCAACTATTTCATCATCCTGTTCATTTATACAATATACAATATATATGTATATTTGATTTTATTGGTTGATTGATTAGCCACGAAAGGAAATGTTTAAAAAATTCTTTATATTGTATTGTATATACGCGATATTATATAATATGTACTAATAATAAAATCATCAATGTCAAGCGAGCGGAATAAAATAAAAAATATGTAGTCGTACGTACTATAGACGTATAACGCAAGCAAATATTTAGTAAAATAATTTTAATGCTAAATGAGTTGGAAATTTTACAATTTAACCTGGCACTATTTGCTGTAAATATTTGCTTAAATTCGCTTTATTAAAAATACCTCATTTTAGGAAAGCAAGATTATAAAAAATTGTATTTATGTGCTTGATATACTTGCCAAATTAATTATTAAAAATGTCACGACAAGTGAAACTGACAGAAAGACAATTAGACGTGTGTTTGCAGAACCAGAAAGATTTAAATTAATTTTAGAGGCGTTTCATAGGATTTATGCAAATTTTATTAGCGAAAAAACGAATGTTTTATTTTATGAAATGCAAGTTAGGATATTGAAGATAATTAATTGCTTATATATTAGAAAAGGTAGATTATTTATATTTTTTATCTGTGTGTGTATATCTTAGCAATGTTCTATTTTATAGGATACTCCCAAATATCATTAATTAATCCATCAACAGTACAATTCGTTGGACGGCATTTAGTCACGTACAAATCACATAAAGATATATCGCAATGTCTTTTGCCGCTTATTAAAGTTTTGTGCAGAAATAGTATGTATTAGAATGTAATAATTCATTTTTAACCCAACGATACAATATGTGAAATTTGATCGTAGGGAAAAATTGTTCACTAATTTGCTACGAAGCTTTCTTAAATGCTTTAATACTTATTGTTACAACTTACAACAAACACTTTGCTGCAATTACGATTTTAAAATTAATGTCAAAGAATTGTGAGTTATTGCATACTTTATACATAAATTTTATGAATTTAGTAATTTTATAGCTGATGCCGTTGAGGAACTGAGCAAGTCGGAAAAAGTATTTAACTTTTTACTAAACACTATTAATTATAACTGTGAAAAGCAGGGAAGTAAAAAGTCTATTATGATAACACTTTATCGCATGACAAAAACTTGTAAGTTTCTTAATAAATAAGCACTACTACTAGAAGGAATATGTATATCTATCAACAACAAACTTTCAGATACAGGAGCACAAAACATTTCAAAGCAACATTTGTGGTCGCAATTAATAGAATTTTTTACGAAATGTGAGAATTTGAGTGATACTAAATTACGTCTTACTGCTATTAAAGCATACACAATATTAAATCGAAGTGTTAAACTAAAGACACTTTCAATCACACCATTAAACCTAAACTTTCAATTTCATGGAGAGATACAAAAATATAGTAGGTTTTTCAATGTGACGAGTCAAGAGTGTAGTATTAAATGTATGTATGTGTACTGTATAGTTTCAGAATTTTCAAATCATCATTCTGACGATAGCGATAACGAAGAGAGTGATGAAGAAGATGATAAGCCGTTAAAAGATTTAAATAAAAACTCATCGGATGAGAATGATGAATCGGATGAGTCGGAAATTGAAAGTGAAACTGAATGCAGTAACAACAACAACACCACCAACAACAACAACAACGATAATGAAGAATCTACAACAACAACAACAACGATTCCAAAGGAAAATAATAACGATCTAAACTCGTACGTACAAGTATAGATAGATTTATGATTGTTGCAAGTTGCAAATGTTGTTTTTAGAATGAAACAATTCTTCGTCGAGTTTTACGATATAAATAACGATAAAATGAGAAAGAATCTGAATAACTCGATTGCAATAAATGAAAATATAAATAGATTAGCTTTTCCAGATGCTGTTCTTGCAGAAAGTGATATAAGTGATAATTCATTTATTACACCAAACATTAATTATTTTTCAAGGTAAACGTAATATATTTCATGTGCTGTCAGGACCGGCTTAAGGCATATGCAAATCCAAACTTTATTTACATTTTTCATTATTATACATAATTTAAAATGTATTTGAATATTAATCTTGAAAACTGCGTACCGATGAATCTTTAACAGACTTATACGTAGGTGGTGTGTCATCAAGCACTCTATAGTCTGTCTACAACCAGTTTTTGCAATGTTTATGAGTAGTCTACAAGCCATGTCTGCTATCAGCAAAACGGCAGGTGGCTTACTTATAATATTTACCATTCGCATAACTTGGATTAGAATTTTTCTTTCACTTTTACCTTAGCACATCACATAGCATAATGCATTGCATAAAACTACACTTAAGTCGGGCCTGGTATTAATTCAAGTCATGTTCAAAATTTTAGCGATGAAATGGTGCGTAAAGTAAAAACACTTAAAGGTTTATACAACGAGCAATTTAAAAAGAAAATTGTATTTGACTTGGACGAATTAATTGCTGCAAAAATTCCAATTGATATTCCAGAGTAATTATTTTACATAAGCCATAAAATGATTTTAACGATTACTGAAACATTTATGTTTTGCAGAGCTGAGGTGAATAAATCTCATATGCATCTGAACTTTGATAGTGAGTCAATAAACCATAAAAATTCTCATTTGGTGAAGCAAAGCCACATGAAATCGATAAAATATAAACGTAATCCACCTACATTAGAGTTTGAATCGAGATTTGAATGCGGAAATCTCAGAAGGGTTGAACAAGTACGTGTTTGTTTTGGCTTTTGCTTTATTATTGTTATTGTTTCGTACCTCTAGCTATACTATACTGTATATGTGTGTGTGTGTGTGTGTGTGTGTGTATAGAATACTGCATTATATCGTGCATAAAACTTTATGTTGACAGAATGTTTAATAATTTTCTTGCTGCATAAATTATACTATTTCGTATATTGTATAAAAAATATAATATATTCAATTTTATATTATAGATAACAGTTTCTATTGAAAAAATGTCAGCCTTTTGCTTTAAGCTGTCTATCAAATTTCCATATAACATACTACTCCTACTTGCATTTATTTTTAGCAGGCAAAGTAATAAAGTTTGAGAAAAATATTCATTTAATACTTTTTATTTTTCGCTTTTCTTCTTATTTATTTCATATGCGACATGACATATTATACACACTTATATGATAGTTTGTTTAATTTATTGTATCTATAGTGTCAAAATTTAAATGCGTACAATTTAACGATGCATTTATAGTTTTATGCCAAAAAAAAATATTTAATTTTTCTCTACAATGTTTATACACATTATACAGGTTGGCGATGTTGAGTATAATTTATATTTATCACCCGACATAAATATGACAAATGGACTACAATGGTTTTACTTCCAAATATCAAATATGCTCGCATCCGAATGTTACGTTTTCAACATAATCAATTTTCAAAAAGTGAATAGTCAATTCAACTACGGACTGCAACCAGTCATATTTTCCGTTATCGATTATCTGAGAAATTCGAGTGGTTGGAAAAGAGGTGGCGAGAAAATTGTTTACTTCGGCAACGAATACTTTAATAAGACAAATGAGAAACAATTTCGGACGTTAAGTTTCACCATAAAATTTCCATATGAAAATGATTACTGTTACCTGGCATATCATTTTCCTTATACTTACTCTAGACTTATGGTAAATGATGAATAAGAAATAAATAAAATTTAAAATGATATATTTCCAGACTGTTATTTTACCATATTTAAATCCTTCAAGTAATATTTACAGTCGAGTAGATATACTATCAAATACTGTAAATGATTTTAATGAAGTTCCATTGCTTACTATAACAGCTGCTTTCAACAAATATCATAAAACGGCCATACCATTAAAGGTAAATGTTGTTTTTAAACGCGATTGATTTATTACTATTGTCATTTAATTCTTATATTAAAGGAGCGTCCTTTGGTCTTTCTATCAGCTCGAGTGCATCCCGGTGAAAGCAATTCGTCCTGGATCATGGATGGAATAGTACAATTCCTATTGAATGAACAAGATGAAAGTGCTCTCAAAGCTAGGGAACATTATATTTTTAAAATTATTCCCATGTTGAATCCAGAGGGTGTTATTTATGGCAAGTAAGTAATCGAAAGTTTTACTTTTCTACTTTTCTACTTTTATATTATCGTACGTTCAAAGTTTTTTCACACTTGACACTTGTACTCGTACACATGTGCGCTAATTTTTTATACATCAGTTTTTTTGTTTTTTTATTTTCATATTTTAAAGGATCATTAATCAACATTGGCAACTTACTTTAGCATGCAAACACTATTAGTCTTATTTTTTACAACGTTTGATCTTGATTTGCAAGGCGATAACTTTGGAATAGCTTGCCAACTAAGATAAGTTTAAGTTTGTTGCCAAAACTACAATTATTTCTTTACTACATACACACTACAGCAGCAAATTTATTAATAAATTTGTTATGATAGTAGATTTTACCATTTAATCCATTTCATTTCCAAACATTTCAAATATGTATGTGTATTTGAAAAACGAGTTTATTAAATGGAATTGCGAATGAATTGGAATTGAAATTGAAATGAAATAAACGGCAAGCATTTCTTACAACTGCCATAAATTATATGAAAAAAATAAAATAAAATCAAATAAAAAAAAGACGAAGAAGAAAAATATCACGATTATTATTTTAAAAGTATTCACTACTATATTAGATGTATAGTTATCTACGACGATCGCGGGAAGCTTAACAAAAACTTGTTTCTTATCGTATTATAGTTATAACAAGCTAAAACTAGTTTTTAAGCGCATGCCACTCACATATAGATTATATTAATTGCCAAGGAATAAGTTTTACATTCGATGCAATTATTCGTTGATCAAACCTTTGCCCAACTTATGGTTTTATATGATTTATAACCAATTCATAATATGCTAGGAGTAGAGGAGTAGACTAAGGAGAAATAGGAATTTAAAACAAAAAACGAAAGAGAAAAAATAAGCAACAAACAACAAACAACAAACAAAGGCTTGGAAATAAGGTATATTTTGCTATGAAATAATAATTATTATTAACTAAAAATAAGGCACTAGTTACGTTTTTTTATCTTACATGGAATGATGAACATTATTTAAAATGCTTAACATGAGAAAATAATATAAAAATTATTATAAAATGAAGTACATATTTAAATATAATTAAATTAATGGACGGATTTAAAGGAACGCTCGTAAATAGTGACGGTTTCGGGTTCAATTGTAGATACATAATCATCTCCATGGTCATGACCATGCCCACGTCCATGTCCATAATTTGTGTCTACAAGTGCAGCCGGATCGTCATGTAATTCAACGCCATGGGAAATGTAATAGGGACCATTTGTTGATTGCTCCGATTCGATATTTCCATCTCCATGAGGAAGAATTCCTGTACGAACATGCACGTCATCTTTAGACAATTCATCGATGGTTTTATCAGAAGCCGAACGTATTTTGTTAATGATATCGTAAAGACCCACATGGAATTTGCTTTCTTCGGTTGGTTGAGATGACGTGAATGGTCGAACAGTGGTTGTGGTGGTGGTTGTTGATGTTGTATAAATTGGTCGCCTAAAATAAAACACACTTGCATTTCTTCTTTTTCAACATAAAGTTAAGTTGCATTCACAAATAGTCGAATCGATTTATATATTTATATATTTTGCATTTAACATTTTTTTTGCCATTCAGTAAAATTGTTGTTTAGTCTGAAACTGCAAGTGGTTTGTATAGAAAGTGTCAATTTAATTATATTGTATTGTACTATACTATAGGTGTATATCGATTCAAATAGTGAGAACGAACTTTATGCCTGAGAGGACTATGATGCATTTAAATTAAACGTGAAAGCAAGTATCTATGTATGCTTATATACTAGCAAGGTACATTGACTGCGTTCTCTAAAGCTATTTTAAGATGAGTATAATTATTGCCGACCTTGAATTAACTTAAATATTATTAGTACATTTTATCTTGTTCATACGCGTTTTTTTTTGTTGTTTCTTAGAAATCAACCGACTTAAAAGCATAATAGTTAGCTAAATTACTGCATAAGCATATATGATAGTCAATAATAATAAAAAGCTACACTAATTGCTAAGTGGTTATTAATTGAAGTTTGAAATTAGTAAAAATTGGCCCTTCCACCATGCTACCTTCCACCTGGGTCTGCAATTTGTTAACATTTTCAGTGAAAGGGATATATTATATTATTGTATATTGTTGTTGTAAAAATGTAAAAATGAAACTGATACCCTAGGTGGGGTGCTGTGCGGGCTCACCTTCTTACCCCTGCGCGGAAGACACAGGTATGGATCCGTAATTATAATAATAACAGCGTGTTTGTTCGCAAATGAAATCCTTAATTTTCATACAATCATCGGTACCCCATTCGAACGCTGGTGATTTTAAGGCGACACATCCGCTCGCTGCTCCACTATCACTATATATACGGTACGGAAAAGAAACACAAAAGAATAATATTAATGCAAATTTTCATATTTATCACACAAGCGGTAAATATAAAACAAAAATTTTTACCTTTCCCGGGCTGTCCTTTGTGGACTTGTACTACCGCTTGGAATATCCATCGGATCATCATTTTCACTCTTCTTCATGTAATTAAACGTCGCATTAAAAGGCAAACCAGTACTCATCCATAAGAACATGTCAGTACCCAATTTATTGCCAGAAGTCCAGAAATCATATTTATCGTAACCTTCAAAACGATTGCATAACAATATATATAATATATACATATATATATATAGTAGTGAATAATTTATCAATGAAATGGAATCTTATTTCTCTTTCTTTCATTACCTGCATTACTTAAATATTGTGTTATGGAATCAGCCTTTTCTCTCGTTTCAAATGATACTAATTGTAAACCTAACGATCTACAGTATTGGTATGCTAAATAATAATTCAATTCAGGTGAATATGGATTCATTCGACTAACAAAATACTGAACCCCATCGAGCTGTATGGTCGTAATCCGTTGCCCTAAAATAAGGTTTGAAATTAATTCGGTAGATTCCGTTTAAACTAAGTGATAATAAAAATATTCAGCTGTGTAATACGTGCGCTCGCATATTGATATTATGTACTTCCGCTAGTTAGAGTACAACTATGTGAATATAAAATAAATAAATGAATTGAGCGAGACCGAGAGCGAGAGCAACAGCGACGAATTGACTACGCGCAAAATATCTAGAAAATTTACATAAAATATAACAATTGAATTTATGTACAATATTATATTTATTGGTATGATGCTATGACCCTTAACATAGTTTCAACGTTTTATTTTATTTATTGTATTTTATCAATTTAAGTAAACAAAGCTATGACGAAGCAATCAATCGCTTTAAATATATAGCGAGTCAGTTTCAGTTTGAAATTCATTTAAATTATATCTGCGTCCCTCATTTGAAGGGAGGCCTCTGATCTAATTTCATCCCTTCCAAATTTGTAACAAACTTTTAATTTGCTTCAATGAAATGGAATGCTTACCATAGGAAGAAGTAACAAATATAATTAATATTAGACTTGATAAAACACTGATCCTTTGCATGATGTGTTTGTGTTCTTCACTGTATGTGTTGTTAGTGTAAGTGGTTTTAATCGCGGACTAAAGATTGTCCAGAGCCGCGCGTTGCTTTTGTGTCCATTAAGCCGGATATACCCCCTCTTTTCATCTTAAGACTCCTCTTCTTTAATCCTTTACTTAACGTATAATTTTATCACATCCAAGAAAATACGCTTTTTTCCAACTCCTTACTTACTTTTATTTGCTCTTGTATTACATGATCGTAATTGCAGATTTCTTATAATTACATTTAATTGAATTATATACATACTGTGCGTAGCCTCAATTATATTATATTATTAACAACAACAAAAAAATCATTGTTCATAATTCACCTTAACCATTATGACAAAATTAAGATTACTCAAAATGCGTGTTATTAACTCGCATAATTAATATTATTACATATACAAGAACAAACATGGCAATTTAAAAAAGATTTCAATTTTTTCCTGCGAAAAATAAATTGCTTTTTCGGCTACTGGAAGTATTTAGGTAGTAGTAATATTATTAATTGAATTCATGGTCCTACTCCTTACTTATTAATGATCTAATGTAAGTTAAACAGCAATATACAGGTATTTATAGTATATACTACATACATACATGCACACATACATCTTTGTAAGTATTGTATATGTGTATATAAATACATATAAATAAGTGTATACTATATATGCAGTATATAATTTTAAACCGGCTTTACTTTTATTATTTTCATAGTATTTATTTATATACAATCAATGTGATTACATATTTCTATGTCAACTATTTTTCTCTCCGATAAAACTTTTAATTAAAATGTAATCGTATTGTGTAGCGCTAAAAATTTCGTAGCCTTATATACTCATAGATAAATATAGATATGTAAATGGTTGTTGTAAAAAATCTAATCTGAATTTTAGCGAATATAAATAAATTGCACTTCTAAGAATAAGATAATGGCAGGTTTAAAAAGAAACAAAACGTTTCATGATGAATGGCTTTCAGGATTAAATGACTTGGGTTAGATTAGGTAATTATTATAATATGCCAAAGGGAACGTTTTTTTTAATCATTCAACATTCTTAACAAATAATAAAAAAGTTAAGAGAAAACTTGTTATAAATCTTAAAAATAAAACTAAATGAAAAACTTGCTACATACACTATAGAGTATACAGTATACACTGTACAGTGTGCACTGTCGTCTTTGTTGCGCTCATTTTTGCTTTTATTAGCCGATTGCGAACAGTTATAAAAGAAGAAAATTGATTCAACTAATAATGCACCGGCAATTTTACCCTTTTTAAAATCTATTATAAAAATGATTTATTGCTTTGGAATTTAGTGCCTCGTAAAGGCATTTTGGCAATGCCATAGATAAACAATAACAGAATTTCTAATAGCTTTTTGCAGAAAATATGTAAATTTTTAAGTTTGAATTAACGGCGCTATGATTTATCGTACACTGTTTTTAGCAATTTACGAGTATTTTGATGGTGGAGTTCTGATCCGTTACGTTACGGTTAATTAGGAAATTTTAATTCATGAATATTTTCGCTTTGGTCAAACCACAAATTTATGTGCAATAAATTATAATATATAAAAAATATGTAAATCATTTATTTAACAAAATGAGCTGCAATTAATACATTTATGGCTAGATTTAAAATCTTTCATTTGAAGAGTGTAAGCCGTGATGCTAAATTTAGAAATAAACTAATTATAAATTTAATTACATAACGATTTTATGCTGGAACATAAAAAAAGAGTAAATTTTATTTTATTTCAAATTTAGTAATTGTTTACTATTAAAACTTTTTGTACGTTTTTCGTGTATATGTATGTATGTATGCATGTGTGTATGCATGTATATGTGTATGCGTATATTCATTCTACGCTTGTATGTATGGATGTGTATGTATGAGCTGTAAAAGTGAAATAGAAAAACAAGAAAAGTGACTTTTACTTTTTTTTGACGTTGCTGGAATCTTGTTATTAATAATCTAAATTATAGTTTATTGCATAATAGATAAATTTTAATTATTTTCTAGATAATTATTTGCTTATTAAATCTGGAAAATAAGATTTACCTCTTAGTGCTTTACTGATTTATTCAGAAATCGTGAACTATTAATAATTAACGTAAGGTAATTGTAAGATACGTTGAACTCGAACTTGACCTTACAGCTAAAGAAACTTTCGATTATGTATCTGATTCTGAAATATACAATTCTTCACCGATTACAGTACTTTTATTGTAGGTAGGAAAAAAAAGAAGGGAAAAAATAATAACAACAGCAACAACAGCAAGAGTAACAACAGCAACAGCAACAACAACAACAACAACAACAACGAGGAACGTTGAACATTTCGCTTTTTTTGCTAAGCATTGCCCATCAAATAAAATCAATCTTAGCATTGAATTCCCAAGTCATTGTCTTGATCATTTTTTTGTTTCATAATACGATGTAACGTTCTTAGTATGTATATAGTAATTTCTAAAACCAAAAAATCTTCACATTTATTGTTCATTTTCAAGGTTGTATTCGGTTAATAACATTTTAATATGGCTATGAAACATTTCTTGTACAAATGTGCACGTACAACGTTGAAATGAAGATGTTATTGTAGTTATTTTATAAGAGCAAGTAATGTGATAATGAAATTAAAGGAACAAAAATAGCGAAGAGTGTTATAAAGGCAAGGACGTAATAATTATATGACCATAAAAGGCTACTTTACTCTTACAAGTTACACATTTTCCAAACAAATTACTGAATGCTGATATAAAAATCCACCAACAAAGGCATTTTTCTTTTTGATTTTACTTAAAATTGCGTCTCGTCACGACTATAAAACAGTAGCGTCCTCTCAATTTATCTATATTTATCAAGCTGTTTGATATTCTTCGATTCGTAATTAACATTTTATGTGCATTGATTCGTTTTATATTCAAGCTGGTTTCAGTAAAAGTTTTTTATTTAAGAAAATTACAGGAAATCTATAGTCGCTTTTACGAGCACGCCACTGATGCACTCTTTAAGGGTACCTATTATACGTAAAAAAACATCGCTACCTGCATTGTTTAACGAGTATACAGTCTATAAAAAATCTTTCACATGCTGCCATCTCAAATATCTAGCCTTAGGGTGGTAATGGTAAACATGTTACGTATGTATGTATATACTTTGTAAATAATGGCATCGAGAATAGGCGAAGACTAACAACATTCTTGGGAACATTTTTAACTTTCTTTTAGTCTACACCACACTCCGATGCTGATATTTCAATTCAATACAAACGCATTGCTTTGCCTTTGCCTTTGCTTTGCTTTGCTTTGCTGTTGCATCTTCTTTTTCTTACTACAACAGTCAGAGTGCGTCAATGTTACATACATGTTATATGTATACATACATACATATGTACATACATATATTGTGTATATATGTAGATGCATACAAGACGATCAATTATAAAACATTTATATTGCCATGATAAAAATTCAATTTAAAACATCCTGTAGAATAAAAGTTAGCCTTGTTGTAATATGCGTTCTTGGCTAGTTTTTTTCATTTTTTCTTTTAAAACACAAACAATTGGCATTGAATGTCAATTTAAACTATGCGTAAGTACATATCTACGAAAAAAAATGATGTACTTATGTATGATTTTTATTCAAATCAATTCTGTGCATGTCTGTCTAGGTCCTTAGAAACAACACTTGTGCAATACAAAATAATATACAATTCTTAGGTGATACCGGATAAAATAATTAATATTCCATGTGATGTGTCTGCTTCCTTCCTACACCGCTAGTAAGGATGTATAAGGATGCTAAAACCGCATCACAACTTACCGGAACAATATTTTATACGTTAAGATATGAAAAATTTGCAACTCAAATCAAATAAAATGTTTCTAGTTCTAGATGTGGTTTGACTGAGAATGACTTAAATCGTTGCTGGAAAAAACCGCATCCAGTTCTTCATCCAGAAATTTACTATGCAAAGGTTTGTACAAGATTTATGAGATTGTTACTTTTACGATTGGTAACCAGTTTTTAATTATGCGTAATCTAAGTCAATGATATCCTCTATTACTAATTTATTTTTGCAGAAACTCGTACAATTTGCTAAAGAACAACTTGAACAACCCATATTCACGTTTATTGATATTCATGGGCATAGCAGAAAGAAGTTTTACTTTTTGTATGGTTGCAACCCCAAACAAAGTTGGAATGCTAATGATAAATTACTCGCTGACTCATCGGATTTTTCATATAACGTAAATATTTTATTAATATATCCATACATACAATACATTGCATGTTCTTGTATATCCATAACCA
Source organism: Adinopsis sp. GC000173 (assembly GCA_030264715.1). Classification (NCBI taxonomy): domain Eukaryota; kingdom Metazoa; phylum Arthropoda; class Insecta; order Coleoptera; family Staphylinidae; genus Adinopsis; species Adinopsis sp. GC000173. The sequence continues at coordinate 210,372 of JARJDW010005569.1, read as the reverse complement.
TGTGCATATAAAATATCCATTTTGCGAACTGCTATCAAATACCCTTCTATTATCCATTTACAAATTCTGCTTAATTTAGTGTATTATTAAACCCATATACATACATGTATGTATGTATATAACTTTCTGACAATATTACTCGCACAATTAATATTATTATTATTATTAATGATAAATTTACTTCCTTATAAATTATGCAGTTAAAATGTATCTTTCCTGTCATCATATGAGGATTAAACTATTAATGATCCTTGTTGCTAATGAATGTTAATCCAAATTGAAATCTTATCAACTGTCAATAATAAAAAGCAAAAGTTATAATACCTACACATACACAGACAATAAAAAATGATATAAATTCAATCTATATATAGTATAATGATATATATTGTATTAACGGTATTTAATTAATATAATGGTTTTTATTTTCTATTTTAGTTGCTACCCAATGCACTTTGTCATAATGAACATTTTAAATTGTCATATTGTCATAATACAATTGAAAGAAAACGAGAATCAACATGCCGTGTTGTTATGTGGAGGGAATTTGGTATTAAATCTTCATACACATTGGAATGTTCGTTTTGTTCTGGAGAGAATAAGAAGGTAAATTCATATATATATATAGAATACGTTTCATTATGTCATAAAACAAAAATAATATAATCTGTGTAGAAAATGACGACAACAATGTTGCGTGATATTGGAATCAGTATTATCACAGCTTTAACTAATCTAACATAGCTGAACCTGACTAGATACGCTTTATTACACAGCTTTAAATAACAATCGCGCGTTGGATTGTTAGAAAAACATTCCTTATTATACGGTTCACAAGAGTTAAACTTAACTTATTGTACATTCTAATTGTTTATTTTTTGTTTTCATTTTGGTTCCCTTGGTACAAAATATAGTTAACAAACCCATTGTAAAAGCAAAAATATATACAATATACAACAGTATTTGGTCCTATATTATCAACAAGACTAATCTAGCCATCACAGAATCCGAATAAAATTATAATTATAATTTAAATAATTGATTAGCAGATAAATATGTAAAATGAATTATTTATTGCGATGCTGTCCCATTGTTCGTCCAACAAGCAATTTCATTTGTTCGTAAGTTACCCACATCATTATATTCCATGCCACTAATCTGCAGAATGAAGGTATAAATCTAAAAAAGCAAAAGAGAAATAAAATTGTTTAAGGTAAATTGAAAATAGGAATTGTCTTGTTTTGCTTTGCTTAATTACCCTTTATAGAATGCCTTCGTTCCTTCTTGCATAAACATGCGTACCCCACAATCTACAGCTCCTTTGTATTCACCTTTAGAAGAATTCATGTAACGAGTTTTAATAACATCTACGGGTGAAGCCACAACCGTTGTACAGAATCCAGCAACAACTGCAGATGTAAAATGAAGAGGTATACCTTCTTCCATTAAATGATAATATAAGAACGTGTCCTTTATTATATCATAACATACAATTTCAGATACATTAACGATTGCATTTCGACTAACGTTTGGAAAAGTACCTTGAAAAGAAATTGCATTCATTATTATTATTATTATTATTATTATTATCGTTATTATTATAAAACATAACATAACATAAACGATAATTAAAAAGAAAAATAAAAATAATCATCTGTAGACGCGTGTACTATATATTAGTTAGTATGTATTGGTAGTTTTTGCATGTTGCGTTTGTGCACTGTTTGTTCACCACTAATTAATAGTGAATTAGATTTAATTTTAATTAAAATAGATAATTATTTATTCATTATACTATATATGGTATACTATATTATTATGTTGTATATATGAATAAATGCTGTGTAAAAATATGTATTGTTTTTCGAAAATATAATATTATAACATTAAATGAATGTGTATAGATATTTGTATGTTGTACGATTGAATAAAAATGGTGTTTAAAATATCAACACTATCAGTCGGTGCTTTGAAATACTAACAACAACATGAAATGATACTTAATCTACATTTAATACATATCCATAATACAACATGGATATATAGTATCATCTATTTAATTATTTCAACGATAACAATTCATTATCAAATCATTATCATGACCTTGAGTAATGCAATAAATTTTAGCTATCAAATCACCTGATATATTTTATCATGCAAAAGAAAGATAAAGAAAAAATCTGCAACAAGCGCAGATATATTTATGTTACCTTTCCAAAGGCCACGCAAGCCTTCTTTTGTTGCAATAACTTTATACGCTTGAAACGTCGAAGTATATCTAGCTTGTTTAGCTTTACCCCCAATTGATGCTTGGAAACGCACTTTAACAACGTCGGTCGGTTGTGCAAGGAATACAGCCAAACCTCCAGTTGTCAAACCAGCAGCTACCCGTGCACCGATATTTAAACTTCCAGATCTAGTATTTCCTGCAATTATTTCGAGTGGATTAGAAATGATAAGCAAATGTCTAATTACAATATTGATTAGATATGCTTTTCATTAATGAAATAATATGACATATGTAATGTACTCGTAAATATTAAAACTTATAACTTCTATTCAATATTATATTATAGTATAGTAGAAATATTAGATTGTTAGAAAATCGCAGTATGAACATGTTTTTTAGTTGTTTTAGTTTTTTGTTTAGTCTCAAAGAATTTTGTTAGTGAAACGTTTGAAGCCAACGAACGGTTACTAGCAATCGAAATTGCCAGTAATCGTCGTACCGTCAATAAGTTGTTGGTAGAACGTCTTGAAGGTGTCGTAGAGACCAATTCGCACTGAGGCGAAACACATCTGACGTTGAAGACCAGCTGATAGGCCATTGTATAGACTCCTGCAATTAAATGGTATCACACAACGTATCCTTCCCATCCCTTCATTTAATATTAATAACCCGCTACTCTAGCAGCACACCCAATCAAATCCACTTACCACCCGAAAATTAAAAACAGAAAAAAAAAGAAAATATAAGAAAATTACTTGCCAATCAATAATCATTTATTTGAGTGTATTACCTTGCTCCTTCCTGACGTATCATATTAGTTATTGTCCTAAATAGTCCATATTGTACACTAGGCTGACCTCTCATTAAAGCTACTGTTTGGTTTTGTACAACTGCTCGAGTTTCTCCTTGTATCTTAAATAAATAAACAATTAAATTAAAAATATTCTCTTCACTTTCAAATCGAACTATTGATTTACCTGTAAGCGTACTTTGGCAGTATCAAGGGGAAATGTTATTGCATCGGCAATACAAGCAGAAGTTCCAGCAGTTAAAAGTTTGGTAACAATAGAAACGTTATCAAAAGCAGTCATTTTTACAAAAGTTGTCTCTATAAATAACAAAATAACAACGCTCAATTAAATTAAATAGAAAAATATTGTAGAACAATAAAAAAAATGAAAAACAATAAATTGCAAAACTTACGTATCAATTAAAAATCTTCTCTAAAATCGTCGTAAATAATATAAATGCAATTAGGGGTTGAGATATGTCTGCGTCCGGCTGCAAGCCGTTGCAAAGCGTAACTAATTCGCTCACTTCTCCAAAACCTTTTACTCATACTATTCTGAAAAAAAAATAATTTAAAATACATATATATTATAATAAACAACAGATACAATCAAATTGTTCGTTAATATGTCAGTATCGTAAATATAGATAAACTGAGTACAAAGATTATTTTTAATTAAAACAATTGTTTCACTCACCATCCATTTCTGGATGAAAATAATGCACTGAATAAAAACTCGCGAACGAACAAGGCTTTTAAGTAACTAATAAATGTATATCTGATTACAAGCGCGCTTACAGCCTATATTTAGTAAATACACACATCCATATACCATATATATACATATATGTATATATATCTATCTGTGTTTAATTGCAATTTTTATTTTAGATAATTTAATAAAACATCACCCGATTATCGCGCTTGCTTCTTCAATTTAAGTGTTAAATAATAAAGTTGAAAAAACATGTGTAGTCATTCATTTCATATAGCAACAATTATGCGATATTATTATTGCTCACTGTTAAATTATCAGAAAATATGAATTATTGTTATTATTTTAATTTACACAGAGTTTGCCAAAATGTTTGCCAAAAGTTGTATCGCGCTTATATAAAAATAAATTCAACTACGATATTTCCTCATGGAAATTTATTCACTTTTATAAATAAACAATATTAACATAAATGCGCAATTCGAATAAAATTCTTTCAAGGTTTCTATTACTCGTATGTATTTTTTTCTTTATCTAGCAATAATATTCTAATTTGGAATTAAAACAAATAAGTTGACATTTCTCATTAGAAAACTGATTAGCAACAAATGTTTAACGAAAGCGCAAAAGACGTTTTTTTTATATATATATATATATCGCACAATATATATAGATATAGATATACACGTGTAGATGCACTATAATATACCAAAAATAAAACTTTTACTCACGGTAACACACAATGGAAACAATAAACGACGCGCGCGTCTCACCGTTTTAAAAATTCTGAACGTCGTGCATTGGCGCAAAAACAAAAAATGATTCCAACTATTTTACTATCACGATAGCGATCATTGAATTTTTAAACTTTCAAAATAAGACTTAATGGAAAAATCGATTCAATTCAAGGAATCGTAACACGTTTTTTGTTGTCGTTTTAGGGGAAAATCAATAAATGAGCGTGAGAGGTGAACGAACAGCCCAATTTTAACAATATAATACCTCAACGCATTCATTTTTCTGTGACAATCAAAATCATATTCATAATCAAAATATTAAAAGTATAAAATTGAGTTTACCGTAAAGTTTTTTTGTTTTTGTATGTGTGTGTGTGTGATAAAACTGTCATGTCATCGAATGACATGTTTTGCATTTGAAACCAATCTTTATTATAGTTGATTTAAATAAATCAGTTCATGAAACAATTGCATTATTAATAATTATTTTTATAGTAAATTACTTACTTGCTCAAACCAGATATTTGGTTAAACTGACAGATAAATATATATAGATATAGAGCGAATAAGAATTTCATGTAGCATGCGCGACAACATAAACAAAAATATTGAACGTAATTTTGAATGATTTTGCGCTCACCTTCATAAAAATTAATTTGAATTAATGCTTTTTGCAATTTCTATACCTTTATAACATTTATATGTAAATTCCGCCATTGGATAATAAAATTAACATACGATTATTAATTTATAAGCAAAATATGATCCAATCTAATAATATGCGACACTAACTGATAAATTTGATTAAGAAATCTGTTATTTATTTTATATAATTAAATCGCTACTTTATAGAAATTAACAATCTCGATAAAAACAAGGTTAAGGTTCGTATTGCAATAAAGTTGTAAAAAATCAACAATTTAATATCAACAACATTACCAGTTATATAATTTATAATAAAATGTTTGTAGTAAAATTGTTTATCACTTATTACCAACCAAAAACGATTTCGCGAGTTGTAGTTAAGGGAGGTTGATGCAATTTTATTTTGGCATTTGAATACAATATACAGATACATAATCTACTGGCCATTGCAACGACTATAACGAATTATAACGTTCTAACGTAGGCAACTAAAACAGCAGCAATGATTCACATCATTCACATACAACTACAATAAGTAGTGTCAAGCGGAAAAAGAAGGAACTAGATATATTATTGAATCATATTCAATTTTACATTCTGTTTATAACCGAATTTTCATTTTTAGTTATTGTTTCATTCCTTATTAGATTAAATCGATATATTTTTTTAATTACTTATTACTGGTCATTAATATTAAGTAGTACTAAAGCACATATATCTTTATTTAACATACGAAAATTATTATTTTGGCGAAAAAAATTCAAAGATAGCTGTTTGTTTTTAAACAACAATAAGAATTAATTGCATTTTTAGATATAATTGTTGAATTGTTTCTAACTCTGATATATTAGTTAAGAAATAAAATATTTTCGTTTAACAAGTCTATAATGTACTATAACTGGCTATAACGCTATAACCGCTACGGCGGTGAGATATATAATTATTAAAGTGAAGCAACTCCATCATAGAGGTCGCTTATTAGCAATTTAGTGCAATTTAACGAATTTAGCACGGGTGTGTAGGAGGTGTAGGAGGTCCAAGGGTGTCACTACTCTATGGTATTAGTTTATATGCATCTCAATTAAAATCATCACCAGTACTAGTTTTGTGAATCAAATTACGAGTTTATTGCTAAATTCCTTATTTAATTCGTTAAGATTGTTCACAATGAGTATGAGTACAAAATAGCAAGAAAATTTCTACATAAAATATACATATTGCAAGATAGAAACATCGAAATATATGGCAATTTTAATACTGACCCTAATTTTCAATTAAACACTAGACATTTTTTTCATAATTTTGAAGTTATCCTTAGTCAATGGTACCAACAAACAACTTAGTCAAAAAAAAATGAACGCTCTCTTATAAGTAATAAAATTGCTAAGTAAGTTCGACAGATTTAAATTGTTTAAGCACGTTTAAGAGCAGTAAGTCCTAAATTGTGCGCAAGGACGCCGTAAAATTCTTCAAAACTTGAAAGTTTTAGTCTAATTTGAATTTGTTCTTGTACAGTTTTTGTTACAAGGCTTTGTTTATAAAAAGTAATTTTTACTTTAATTCTAATTTTTTACGCATTTCCCTGAATGTGTTATAGAAATCTCAATGGATACTCAGTTGGTGCTCAATCGGTACTCAATTGGTCATCAATTGGTGCTCATTAGGTGCACAAGTGGTGCTCAATTAGCCCTCAATTGGTGCTCATTTGGTGCTTAATTGGTGCTCGTTTGGTGCTCACTGGTGCTCACTGGTGCTCGTTTGGTGCTCCCTGGTGCTCAATGGTGCTCATTTGGTATATGAGGTTTTTTTGTAGTTTACTTTATTTAATACAGTTGTATAATAGAATTAAAAAATACATCATATAGTCAACCATAAAATGGATTGCAGTTCTCCATACTTGCGAGCGATTAATTGAAACTTATTATTTGCTTGCCCTTTTTTAATTTCTTAATTTCAATGATTGAATATTTAAAAATCTTATTTTTTAATATGCGCGATATGGATGAATGTACAGTGGAAACTCGATTCCAAACGTAACTAAACCTAAACTAACTAAAATATATTAATAAAAATATATTTACCTAGTATAGATTATGTGTTATGAGACTAAACATGATAAAATAATTAATTAATTAACTATGCAGCGATTTTATCGTCCGACGTGGACACTTCTCAAATTGCAGCTCATATATCGGAATTCAGCTCGGTTTTCAAACAAAATATTAATCTGATCCTGCTTGTATATCAAAAGCTCATATGTAGAATTGCTCATATCTGGAAGGTTCACTGTACTATGCGATGCATACGATGCGGAATGACTTGGCTTGGGCCAACCCTTGTCCCTTTGCGGTTTATGGTAGCCCCTGTGGAAAATCACCACGGCTATCCTACCATAAAATGTAAATAGAGATTGCAACCACTTTTAATCAGTCTCTCAAATGAGTAGAAAAACTAGCAAAAATATCAATCTTTTTTTGTTTTTCTAATATTGTTGTTATATTTTTATTAGTTTATCAATTCAAAGAAAATAGTTGCAAATTTTAACTGCATTTTAAGGTAGATCACCCGCTGTGATTCTCCACAGGGGTAACATAAACCGCGAAGGGACGAGGGTGGACCCAATCCATGTCATTCCGCTTCATATGAATCGCATAGTACTTACAGGTATATTACCATTACCTTTATTGTTATCAATGGCGCAAATGAAGCGTTAGTAATAGAGATACAACATTAATGGTTGATTCTTATTGATATAATATGTACATACCTACATATAAATCGTTGTAGTAGTCGTAGATTTCAAGTTCATTTCGTTATTCGATAATATGTCCTTTTGCTTATATTATGTATGAAGAAGCAATCGTTAGTGTCTAGGTAGAAGATTTTTTCACTGTTCACTCCGATACGTTTCTATTATTTTATTATGATTTACTGAAATTTAATTTTAATAAATATAAAAAAGTGATATATATTTAGTTTCGCACGTTTCGCACAATTTATACCATTTATATATATTCGGAATTAAGCGACCTCTATGATATAATTACTGCACTGCTACAATAATTATAGTTCTTTTGTTGTATTGGGTTGGCAACTAAGTAATTGCCGATTTGTTCAATGAAACAAGAGAGTGTTTTTTTAATTGAGAAAACTTTGATCTATTAAGTAATTTCAATTTTGTTCGATGACCATTTGTCATCTTGATGATAGTTTTGATTTCATCCTTATTAAGCTCAACTGGTCCACCTTAACATTGGTCATCTTTAAGAGAATATCTCCAGAACGGAATTTTAAAGATTTCATCACTATACACGGTACGTAACTTTTTAGCGGCTTGCACTGCGTTATTTCCTTTACAGAAATCAATGTGGCGAAAATGTTCGTTTTTGCACTCCGAATTAATGTTGAGATAAACAAACATTTTAAGAAAATATCTACGCAATGAACTTATACGATATATATATATATAGGATAGGTTAGGGTGACAGCTAACATATATAAGAAGAAGAAAGCATCTATAACTGAAATCGGCAATTACTTAGATGCCAACCCGATACAGATATATATTTAAATGAACAACAATTGATAAGGTTATAAACAATCAGTTTACAACATTAAAGTAATGTGATATTATATCAGAAAACTCTGATTGCTTTAATAAAATGTTTTGCCTAGTAGGTATTCATTGTTTTAATAGCATAATTTTATTGTTATTTGCATTTTTGTTGAGAACATTCAAATAGCTTTCTTAAAATTTTGGTTTGTTATATAACGAAATAATGTTTATTGAAATACGCAACGCACGCAACTATATAAATCACAACAAAATTCAATATATAATAAAAATAAAATCAATTCTAATAATAACCGAAAAGTATTAAATATTTATTAAATGCTGGTGAATAGTAAATTTTTGTGGATTGCATTTTACTGATTGTGCTATTTATAATGTTAGATAATAGTAAATGAAATGCGTTTTCCACATTATCATCATGCATAAATAAAATTTAATCAAGAGACGTTAATTACTTTGTTCCATGTACAAAGAGGCGCAAAAATTTAAACGGTTTTTATAAATCATATAGCTATAGTTGCAAATGTATAGCAATTACTTGTTACATGCATAAATCTAAATAAGAATTTAACGCAAATTAAGGAAAATATTCGACAAAGATGTTAATTAGTTTACTTTATTTATATAAGAAGGGCGTAAATTATTTTTAACTTGCATAAATTATTTTTATCACAATCTACATAAATCCTGTAATTTATTTTTTTTATTTCCATAGAGTTTTGAATAAATTTTCTTTGAAATTTTACTGCATTGTTGCTGGCGTTGTTTCTGATAGATTGTGTATGGTAGTGGCGTTGGTTAGACGAGCATGCGCCCATTTCAAACTAAATACATTATCCGCATTATAAATTTCCACCTGTATTTTTACCAATTTCCAACAGTTCTATTTTGATAGTGAAACGTTATGGAAACCCTATTAGATATGAGGTCACCAACAGGTGACCAAGATATCGTTGCAGCAAACTACAATAAAGTGTCCGAAAATTTTAGACGATTTACACCACAGGGCATACAATGTAGTGTTTTTTGTGGCGGTACACACTGCAAGTATGAAAATCCGGAAAGTTGGTCGCCGGAAAATATTGCGATCCAAGGGCTTTACTCACATTGGTATGCATTTTTAATACTCCTATAAAAGGACTTTTTTTTTTAAACAAAATATACACGCGTAGACTATGTTATACAGTATAGACTAATAAACCTCTTCATGAATTTATGACACATGTTAATTATTTTAAACTAACGATTATTGATTTATAGAGTTTTATGTTCACATATAATGTTTCAATGACATGCATTTAACTCATTTAATTAAAATAAAGATCTATTGATTAATAATAACAACACTTTTTTTCATTATATTATATATATGTTGTTTATACAGATATAATTAATTAGAATAAGTTTCATTATTATTCTATATGAAAATTAAAGTGAGCACGTTGCTGGTGGAAATCAATTAATTTTTTTTCAAGTTTTCAGGAATATGACGCAGGTATCTTGTCAAATTGTGATCTGAACACGCGTTTCATATTGACTATTTAAACTATAAATATGTATGTGGAATTTAAAATTGCCGTTCGTTTCTATATTAATGATTTTATAGATCAAACATTCCGCTATAAAACCACAAGAAATATGGTCTAATAAAATACTTTCGTGCTTTAATAATCCAATTTAACTGATGTCAATAAAACAACATTGTTTTATTGACGGTATATTAATTTGATTTGGCTAAAAATTTTATTAATTCCGTTTTGGTAACATTTTTCTTATTTACGACCTTTTTCATAATTGACGAGGTATTACAGACAAAATTATTGATGGTGAAACAACTAATATAAACAGCAATTACGATAATAGATGAAATAATTTTTAAACAATTAATTTCTAAATTATTAATTGTTTGTCAAAAAAATCGATAAACTATTTGAATTATTAATGCACTATTGTATAACTATTTACTTTATTAAACATTTTCATTACCAGCAAATCGAATATGTATATATAAGTTATAATATGAATTCGATGTTTATAATAAATTAAGTGATGTTTCAACTAATATAAATATGCAATTGATTTATCAGCAACGCTTTTATTAATGGCACTTGTACTTTGTAGCGTTTATTTTTTATATTCATATAAGTGCATACTTTGAACTATTGTATATTGATAATTTCTTCATGAAAAACTTCTTCTATTTGCTACGTATTTTGTTACATTAACAAAGCAAAATATGTATTGACAAACCATATTTGTTGTTTAAACAAACATTTTTAATTATATTTGTTTTGATTTAAGGATAACAGATCAAGTTCTTGCGATGGCAAGGCCGAGTACAGTTGTGATTATACAAAAAAATATCATCCAACAATTTCAAAGGTATAATAATATATGTAATAATAATAATTCCAATAAAAATGATATGATTTTTCAATGATGTAATAATCATGGTAATCAAATTACACTAGCTGTCATTTATGTTCAGTAAACTCTAGCAATTCATTAAATAAATACTCGCTCTAAAACATTATTAGCTTTTTTCCAAAAATCTGACGAAAATAGTCTAAATAATCGCTCTCCTGTGTTGGCCATTCGTCGCATCGTTAAGAAATTTGAAAGAAATTTTACTCTTCATGATGTGAAAACTGTTGGGAGTGCTTAGCGAATTTTACAAAAAGATTTAAATTTGCACCCGTATAAGATTGTTTTGATTACGCCCGATTTATTGCACAAAATCGTCGAAAATTGGGTTCATCTAAACAACGTGGTATTCAAAACATAAATGATATCGGTTGTACTTTAAAATAATATAAAAAGTTTCATTATATTTGACATCACATCTATTTTATTTTATTTTAAAATCATGTCGTTCTTCTTATTGGAAAACCCTATACAATATATATGTAAACAAATAGACGCTTCTGCACAAAGTAGAGTGGTTTTTGTTTATTTTATGTTATAAGTTATAGCTTTTAACCCAGAAAACGTTACTTCAAATACAGTGGAACCTCGATTATCGACGGTCTCGCTTATCGTCGGTGTTGGTTTTCGTCGATTTTTTATTTTCGTAAAAAAATGTTTCGGTTTTCGTTAATTGCCTTGGATATCATTAGCGGGCTCGCGCGCTCTTAAGACCTTATTTATATACATCTTGTAACGTTAGATATCGACAACAAAAAATTTCAAATGTTTATGTAAATTTACTTTTTGGCAATAGAGCAGAACCCCCATTTCCCACCTTTCTTTGAAAATCAGCAAATTATTCATTCTTTTGTAAATAATTAGCTTTTGGAATGGCAGTTCGTTATAATTATCTTTAGGATTTGTTTCACGGCGTTCATACATAGTGACAGGATTATCACAGTATTTTTTTATCTTTAAAAATTGTGTTTTGCTACATATTTTATAATGTCTAGAACGAATTAATTGAATTTACATTGATTTAAATGGAAATTATTGTTTCGATTTTCCAACGGATTACTAACGAAAACCGAGATTCCATTGTAATTTATTTTTAACAAAGAGTAGTAGGTACACTTACATGCTTAGATTCTTTCTATTTAATCATTTGGTTGGAAAAAAAGTAAAAAGTCCAACCAAGATGAAGCATTTTTATTACATATTTAATTTTAAATATTAAATTTGCACTATATATTTTTTATGCTTTTTTAGCTTAGGAATAAAATCTATAATAAATCTTCAGTGTCAAAACGAACATGCGAGTTGCGGTCAACCATTAGAAGCATCCGGCTTTTCTTACGATCCAAACATTTTCATGGAAAACAACAGTACGTATTTATATATGTTGTATTTTAAAATAAAGTTTGCCGTCACGATATACTCAGCAAGCAATTTGAATAAATCCTAACAATGTAATGTATTTTATAGTATATTATTATAATTTTGCGTGGAAAGACTATGGGGACGCATCGTTGATTGGTTTGCTAAATATGGTAAAGGTGGTTGCGTTTGCGGCGAGCGAAGGCAGAGTTGCAATCCACTGTCATGCAGGTGAAATGAAATACAATCACGATATTCTTAAATACATCACTGCTTAATTAACCGAAAGAATATGAGAAATTTTTCTATTAATATTTATACCACCAACAAGTGGTTCTCTTGGTACAACATTAAATGTTGAATGTTTGTTGCACAATCATGGCTTATTATAAAGCAATTGTGATATTAATATTGATTTGATTAATTATTTAAGGTAGTGTTGTCCAAAACTACCCAAATGAGAAAGTGGAAACTAAAAACGAAAGAGCTTTTTTCTACAATAATATAAATATTAACAAGCTTGATTGCTTAGATTGATTATCATAATGGCATAATAAATTATTTTTATATAAAAGATTAAAATCATGTATTATGTTATATATTGTAGAAGAATTTAAATGAAAACTAGAACAGGAATAAAAGACGACATATTGATTAAAACTGTTAATTTAAATGTAACTAAATATTTAAAAGTGTACTTTAGAAAATTATAGAAATCAAACCAAAATGCAATTTTCCTCCATTTATGTATTGGTTCGAATCACGAAGCTTGCATAAATTTGTATTTTTTCTAAGGGGAAAAAAGAATAAATTACTATTTGTGGTTTTGATACATTGTATTATTACCGTTTTCTATGCAGTTGATGGGACAGATAGTATTTTGAAATATTCAATAATAAATTATAATAATAGAATAATTCAATTGTACTGCAATATAATAGAATATCGATTTATTCAAGGGATTCATGTTGCTGTGTATCGATCATTGATATTTATAGATTTGCAAAAAAGTTTTATTGGAGAAAAACTTTCATTGAAGCATTGTTTTAATTCTTTATAGCTTTTTTTATTGATCAACGAGTGGTGTAATCATCTAAAATGCCAAGAAAATTATTTAATTGTATCATTGTTTTGTGTCACATTATTGATTTAAGTTATTTCAGACAGATAATTACGACAAACTTTAGTTGAAATGTTTATTTTTACAGTGACAATGAAAATAGAATATTATAATAACAAATAAATTATTCCAATTGTAATTTCAATACAAAAACATATTTATAATATTATTTTATTTTTTGACATAAAGACTATTGATTGTTTACCTAACATATATCATCCAAATATTTAATTGTATTTATATTATGTGTTATATTAAAAATTATTTGTTATTGATTTCCAGCCGAGCATAGGGAAGCTAAAATAATTTCCTGCCTTAAATTTGTTTCTATCATGGCCAAAAGTTATTTTTATAAAAAAATCTACGCTAATTTATTCTAGAATTCAAGATATAAGTGGAAATTTTGTGGAAAATCGATAAGTTTTCATACAAAATAGAAATAAAACTAAAATTTATAGATGTTATACAATCTTTATCATTAATAACGTTTAATATGAAATAGAAACAAAATTAATGAATCTTTTTCTATTTGTTTACGTTTTAATTTGGAAGTTTTAAAAGCGTATATGAGACCCAAATAAAATTAATTATTCTTTCGCATTATTTTCTAGCAACACAAACTTTTTATGCAAATTCGTGAAATTCATGGGCCAGAAGCCTTATCCATCTGAGAAATTCGGGCTAAGTGTAATATTATTTTGAATGACAAACTAACATATCATGCACATCACTTTTTATGTTATTTTTATACAATAAAATCCACGCTAATTTATTCTAGAATTCAAGATATAAGTGGAACTTTTGTGGAAAATCGATAAGTTTTCATAAAAATAGAAGTCAAACTAAAATTTATAAATGTTATAAGAACTTTTGCGGTAATACAATCTCTGTCATTAATAACGTTTAATATGAAATAGAAACAAAATTAATTATTCTTTCTATTTGTTTACGTTTTAATTTGGAAGTTTTAAAAGCGTATATATGAGACCCAAATGAAATTAATTATTCCTTCGCATTATTTTCTAGCAACGCAAACTTTTCATGCAAATTCGTAAAACTCATGGGTCAGAAACTTTATCCATCTGAGGAATTTGGGCTAAGTTTAATATTATTTCGAATAACAAACTAGCATGTCATGCACATCACTTTTCATTTCCATGCAGTTTAATTTTAACACGATTTGAAACTTTTTTCTTTCTTGAATAAATATTGATGCAATAAAACCAATCTCGTTTTTTTACATAAGTATAGTTCATGTCAACTTGTCATTGTCGTCAACGTACTAATTATGAAAATTCTACAAGACAATTTCTAAAATAATTGTTTAAGTACACAAAATTGGAATTATTTAACAACAAAAATGTAGGTGAAATTATTTCCCCGTGACATGCAAACTCGGTAAATAAAATGCTAATAAATATTTCCTATAATAATTTATATAAAAGGTGTTTTGGCGTTGATTAGATCTCTTTGTGTGTTTCAAATTATTTCGCATGCCTGCTTTATTTAATTAATTCATTCATTACTATTAATCATTTCTAAATGGTAATAGCTCACATTCTTTTTGGTATTTTTGGCGGAAACTAAAAATGTGAAATGTCAACTCGAAATATTAAATTACAAGCTGCGCTATTGATATTTAGTCTTAAATAAAACTACGCCAAAAATAATTCATGCACTTTGAAAGATTCTTGTTAAATGTTATTGTTCGGTGGTTCGTACAATTATATATATCATGAATTTATCTGATTCAAATTATTATAAAGTCGTAGTAATATTGGTACTTATCAAGGTCATTTTTAATTAAAAACATCTATTGCAAGAACACACGCAAAATTTCATGACTATTGTATCTTTATTTAGTGTATAGGTTTAGTTGGAATTAGGCAGGTGAAAGACTTCCTAAAAAGAAAAGAAAAAGGTAGTAGTCCGAAGGAAAAAATTCTTAAATTCAAGGGGATTTTGAAGTGGCTGGTAAATTAATTCCAGCAATGTGACAACAACTCCGGAGAAATAAGCTATTGCGATAGAAAATTATAATGTTATTCAGACATATCGGTTTCCAAATAAAGTAATGCACAAGTTACATTCTTTCTAATAGTTTTCAATTAGCAGCAGCAATCCTTAGTGCTATGGCTTTTGAATTTATTTACATCAGCCAAGTTAAATCAATTTTAAAAAATAGATGCAAAACAATTTCATATAGTGGACAAAATGGAAGGCATATCGGCTGAACTATCCAAACTTATTAAACTTTTGTGTGTTTTATTGAAGCTTCTACTTTCAGTTATCATTATTAAAAACATTCTTGTAGGCGTCTACTAAACTAGGCCAGTTAAAAAACCGAGTTGCATTAATAACATGCAAAATTAGAAAATAAAAAATCATTACGATACAAACTATCTCCAAATTATCACATCACACAACTGCAGATTTATCTCTTTAAGAAAGTTTATATTAATTGCACTCACAAAAATAGAAATAAAACTGTAGTTGATATATATATTTTGGCTTATTTGGACATCGTACTTGTTTATTTTTTATGTTTATTTAGTTGTAGTTCTGAAGTCGGAATATATATATATATATCAACTACAATCTAATTGCTATTTTGGTGAATCCCCTCCACGTGTATTTTATTGAATTATTCTCTTTGAGGCTTTTTCCTATTTCAAAATGTGCAAAAAATAATTACAGTAGATGAAATACTCTTAAGTCTATTTGAAGCAATTCTCGATTTATCTAATTCCAACAAATGCAATTAAATATCAATGAAATTTTGTATGAGTTCGTTCAATAAAAACTACTAATTTAAAATAATGTATTAAAAATGCACGCAATGTGAATTAGTATGGATTTTTAAAGCATTCAAAGAAAAAAATATTCATTATTCCAGTCCCAATATTATGTTATAAAACTGATGCTAGAATTTAAGCATGTCACATTAATTTATCTGATTAAATTCGGTATCATTGAATTAACACTAACGACAAAAACTAACATTTTTATCTAGTTAATTAAATGAATGAATGAAGCAATTGTGACAATTATATTTAAGCTAATTAAATGTACAGAAGAATGAAATCTGTTTACATTTTCATATTAATATTGTAGTAAGAGTTATTGATAGACAATTTTCTTAATGATATTTGAGCGCTTCAATTCATTTATTGATTAATATTATTTCAATTAGAAAGTTTCATGATTTTAAAATTTAATTAAGTAATTAAGCAGTGCGAGTGGTTTTCAGTTGTTGATTCAATTGCTGCAAGCGAACAAATTTCTAATACATATTTATTTTACCAGGATTAGGTCGAACTGGAGTTTTGATTTCATGTTACTTGGTTTACTCATTAAGAGTACAGGCGAACGCTGCAATAAAATACGTCAGATTAAAACGTCCCGGATCAGTACAAACTCGTGGTCAAATTTTATGTGTTAGACATTTTGCACAATACATTCTTCCAAATCTAATTACATATTACATTAAGTAATAAATGATATAATTATGATATTTACTGTTACACATTACATTATACTAATTGATCATTTTAGGGATCATATACACGATAAAGCAATGGCAAATTTTACACTTAGTAGATTTTTGAAGAAACAAAAAATTGCCTTGCATGGTTACGAAGAAAGAAATTATAAATATTTGCCAAAGGTAATTATTGTTTTCCGTCAACAATAGAACAGTTGTTGATGTTCTTTTTTTTACTTGTTAATTACTGCGTGATGATTAATTTGCGTTATTTTTAGATAATACATAAAATTTGTGAGCGCATTTTGAAGTTGAGCGGCTGTTGGATCAATGATTTTTCGTGTAGTAATACACCATTTACAACAGACTTCTTGGTCGCAAAAGTAGGACTGAAAGCACAAAGAAATGAAAGTATTTATAGTATTTGTAGCAACTACGATATATGTAAGTAGATAAAATGTTGTATTTTTATTAAACCTGTCATAGATCATAACATTTCAGCAAATTTTTTATCAGCCAACTCTAGTCATTTGTCTTCTAGTACAATAGATGTATTTAGCGTAGAATCAACACCTCCAAGTCCAAACACATCCGATAATAGCGATGATACTATAAACATATCAGGTAATGACAAATTTGCATGCCCATCCACAATGTAAACAAAAAGTGACACAACATTACAACATTCATAAATCAATCCATATTTTTAGCAAAACACTTTTATTTGTTAATCACACAATTCATAGAAATTGAATTCGATCAAGTCGTTGGTCATTTTACAATTAATGCAATAAATAATCAAAGTTCATTACATTAATACGTGATAACGTGATAAGAATAGTTTTGCGAGTTTTGTGTTGTCCAATACTAGATGTATTAAATAAAGTTGCAGTTATATACGTTAAATGAAACTATAATATTTTGTGCGCGATTTTAAGTGCAAACTAATTAGTTTTAAGTATCTGTTCGTGAATATTTCATTATTGAAACAAATAACAATACATCGTTTTATGAATATTGCATTTTTTAATGAATTCATGGAAAACTCATATACGAGTTTTTTCGCACCTAATTTATTACTGGAAAAAATAGTCATGCACGGCGTTGTTTAAAACGCCATTAAATGTGAAATAATTCATTTCGTAATTTAAGATTAGCAGGTAGTGAGTAGTGAGAACGATTTTCCGTTAAATAAGTGTTTGGCGTCAATTCGAAACAGCAGTACACAGTTAAAAACACACATTTAACATGCAGAAAATTGTTCTTACTACTTTTAATTAGCTACACTGTATTTAATGCTTCTGTTTTTGTAAAATTGGCTGGAAATTTTATTTATATCGTAAAGCCTTTAATAAAAAACAAAACACTATTTTTAGTTTAGCTAAATTGTATTATTGCGTCACATTTAATGTATACTTATGTGTACGGATCTGCGCACCGAATCTCATAAATTATCTTTATGTATTATATTTGTGTTTTAGAAATAGATGAAGAGTTAATGGAGGAGACGCTAATAGATAATAAGTGTTACCAAAAATTAGAAATTGACAAAACGTACAATAATGGTTGTGAAAATTCGCATGTCGTCTTAGATATGCAGGAAGTGATCGAGGCGCTAGTACTTGCCGATGTAGCCACACTAAGCGCCGAACAAAAAAAATCTCTTAGATGTCTACAGCATGAAATCAATTCATCGCAGTTAGGCTGGATGAAATTGGACATGTTAACAGATATAACAATATTAGCCACACTTTTATATGATTGGATAGAATCGTTGAAAAATCCAATTTTAGATTGTAGCAATTTGGAAATAATTGTTGTGCATTATAAAAATTCCGAAGTTTGTTTATCAAAATTAGAAATGGTAAAATTCATTTATATAATACAATATTATTTATACATATTTTCCTAAAATCTATTTCTTGTAGAATGCTGCATTTTTAATAGAGTATTTATTAATATTTTTATCAAAATTACAACTTCCATCCGAACTTTTTGAAGAAATACTTTTACGAATCATAGCTGCTTTAACACAACAGTTTGTAACATTAAGAAACACAATTTTGCCGTCAGGTATTTATAAATATCTCAAAAATAATCTAGACTATTTTAAGCTTGCCTTAGGTCGTAATTTTAGAAAATTACGAGACGGAACTAAAGGATGCATTATGAAATTCTTAAGAAATTTACTCAAGTTTGTAAACGTACATCATCAGGATAAATCATTCATTAGTCAAACTTTGAGAGACTGCAAATTTAACAATGAAATATAGCTTCCATGGATTCGTCTATTTTTTCTAGATTCACTTTCAACAAATTAAAATAAAGAAATATAAATTTTGTGTGTTTTTTACTAAATAAATTGTACTAATAACTTTATGGTTTGAATTATCTTTATTTACTTTACATTTACACTTTTTTGTCATTTTTTTTTCTCAGATATAATAGTTAATATAAATTATATATCCTATTAATCGAATACTTTTATAAGAACTTATCAGTTTTGAAACAACGCCGACTATAAGCTGAGTAGTACACTAATAACAAACCTCTTTGGTAAATGAATCACAGATTCCGAACCATTATATGCTCGGAACGGGATTTTGAGATATAATCTCATAGGTGCAATAATAATATTTGGTTTGCTAGAGTAGTTTGATGTTATAGTGCAGTGCAATGTCGCGTTGTTCATGTTGTTATTACTTAATTTAAGCTTCTTTTTCCATCTTAATAATTTCAGCAATACCATCATACATTTCCTTAACAGCGTCGAATTCAGTGAGACCCATGCGTCTCTTGTTGGAGATGTCGTAAACACCACCTTCGGCTTCGGTGTGCTCACCGCGAGTACCACGAACTTGCAAGTTGTACTTGGTGGCAACTTCCTCGAGCTTGGCCTTGTTGGCAGCAAGTTTTGGTACCTTAATGTGTACAGAGGCACGGACAGTTGTACCCAAGTTGGTTGGACAGAAAGTGAGGAAACCTAATCTGTCGTTGTGTGAGAAGGGAACGCGCTTCTCAATATCGTTGACGGCAGTGACAAGACGACGGTAGACTTCGCCCAAGTCGCCACCCATTTGCATAGAAATGATGCGAAGGTGATCTTCTTCGTTGCACCAGACCAAGAATGTTTTATTGTCGTTGTGGTAGATACCACGTCCAGATGGCCAGAAGCGGCAAGCGTTAGCGGCTTGAAGGAATCTGTCACCTTCCTTGAAGAGGAAGTGATCATCGATGAGTTTTTGTTGTACGTCTTTGCCCATGCCAGTCAATGGGTAGAAAGTGCCCTTCAGTTCACCTTCCATACCTGAGAGTGTTGAAGATACTTTTTGTTCCATCTCTTTGTATTGTTCCTCAGTCAAGCAGGGGTTGAATGGGTAACCCTCCATGGAGCGACCGCAACGAACACGGGTAGATACGACGTATTCGCCAGCTGGGTCGAGATTGCCAAAAGAGCTGACATCACCCCAGTTTGCTGGTGGATGCTTATCGGTCTTCTTGAATCCACCATGGTAATCTTCAATGATTGGATCGAATAAGTCAGCAAACACGGTGTAAGATTCAGCGTCAGGGGCGTAGATGCCTACACCGGAGTCATGATTTTCCAAGCCTAAAAATTTATTTTATCTTTATTAGTATTCTTATTGACTTAATCACATTTATTTATTTATTCATAATGAATATATATATTTTCATTTATTTACCAGATTGGATTACATCCAAAAGAGTGGAGCCGAAGGAGGTCTTCTTGGTCTTAAGGTTGTCGAAGATTTCCCGGGTAAGGAACTTCTTAAGCAATGACTTGGAGTCAGAGGCTTCCAATTTCTTGAAGCCAGCTTCCAACTTGTCAAGTACGGCTTGGTCAACCATTGTGTTTGCTTGCCTATAATTACCATAGAAATAAGTAAGCAGAACGCGTCGCAGCAACATTGTATTGTAGAATAATTATGAACTTATTAAGTTAGTAAATTATTATTAATGTACTTGAATAGTCGATACAGACAAATGCTTAACCGTTTTTTTTTTATCATTACGGAGTTATAGATTTATTTATTCTATTTTTACATCAAAGTATTAATAAGTGTATCATTTATATATACATGTATAATTTATTGCGTTCTAGTTCGTATCAATATGCGATGCTTTTAAATGATGATATTGCTGAAAGTTGTTTTGTTATTTATATTTATTTATTTTTTTTAGTTTTTAGTTTTTTTATTTAATTCGGCACAACACAACGTGCGAAAAAACATGAATTGCTTGAATTGATAATAAAGCGAATAGCTGCAATTAATAGATAAAAAATGTTTATGTAGCAGTGCATATAAAATAGAAAATTTATACTTAAAAAAAACGTATTTGCTTATTATTCGAAACAATAAAATACATTTTTTATGCATTAATAACAAGCGTTAGTTTGTTATTGTGTTAAAAATAATGATTATTTCATTTAATAGAGTTATTTTTTTATTAGTTATTGTTTTGTTGTGAAAATAAGCAGTAATAGATTTTTTTCTTGCATAAATATTAATAAAAATTGCATATTGCATTGCGCCCAGCCCGGGCCACCGGTGTAAACGTCGAAAAAATAGATAGATAATTTGATAGAATTCATTGAGAACTTTTATTTGGTCCATGCAGACATTAAATGACACGTATTGTACAAACCCCGCATTATCCTCTTTGCATTTTTTGTCGTTTTCCTTAGACGCACAACCTCCCATTCTTATTAGTAATTAATTAACAGTTAGGTTTGTTATTTGTAAAAAATTCTGTACTAAAAACTATTCTAAAATATGCAAAAAACACTATAAAACACTATAAATACTAACTAATTATTGTTGTTAAGTTAGTACTAAAACATGGGATATTGGGACGCCGCCCTTCTAGTCACGGCGCTTTTCTCAGGCTGTACAACCAACCTTATTGCTCTATGCACCCTACACTAAAAACCGACACCACTATCAATATAACAGTGGCGTCTCTACAGAATGCGAGACAAACTGACGAATCACAGTTGAGTCTTACGCGATCGATACACGCACCAACTTTGTCGAGACCGACGATGAGACCTGCGTAACTACCACCGATATTCAATTTTGTTTCCGGCGCATCCGCCAGAAATATTCATCTAAATATGATATTTGCGTTTTGTTGACAACACAAACAATCGTCATTAGAAAACAATTAATTTACTTAATACCAGTCACGTAAATTCATCATCAAAAAATTTCAACAAGACGACGTCGCACTAATTGTTTTTAATTGGTAAATTGCGTTTGTGACTTCCTGCGAGTTATGTGCCAATAATTGACATTATACATACTCCAAAAAAGTGTTTTCCAAAAAGTTTTCGTTAAATTTATTTAATGCAAAATAAAAATACGCAGTTTTGGACGGAAATCAAAAACAAATCTCTGTTTTGTATATTTAAACTTGAACGCTCTCTCGCCGTCTGAACGCTCATACCGCTCATACGCTCTGTCATGACGTAACAGTAGAATACATAAAAACAATTGGCTTAATATGTTAAAATGAGTCTATAATCAATCTTAATTTGTCGCGTATATTATTTTATGAGATGATTGTCATCTATTAAATGAAATTTTATCATCGCAAAGCCAAACACATTCAATGAATTTGATGTTACATAACATTTAGATTATGGATTTTAATGTTAGCGATGATTTTATACAAGAGTGCAGCTACCGTACGTACGAATTCTAAATCTCACTAATACATACTAACTAAACTAGTGTTAGTAATAAAATGATTGTATGATTGTATTATGCTATAAAACTATTAGGAGGATGCTGAAATGCAGAAAGGCAGAAAGGTATGTGGTACTTGGTACTTGGTTAATGTGTATACAAATTTAAATATATACAACAGATTCATTTCGTAAAACATGGTATATATTTATTTGTATAAGCATGAGTGCATGATAAACTATGTTAGATTAGCTTCAGCAAATTAAATGTATTTTTGGCTCTTGGTGCTTGAGAAGCTCACCTTACTAAAGTTGTATGTTAGATAACACTCTCGATGAGGAGTGAACTGATTATGAGCTGAAAACCTGCAAGGAAAAGCTGCTACTAAAAAGCCCCACTACCCTGCTTTTCGACTACGTCACTTCGCCCAGAATTAGATCGAACCAATCGCTAGCTTGCATGACCTATCCTTTCTACATTTGTGAATTTTCCTCTTCATTTTCATACTTTAATTTAGCAGTAAATTTGTTTAAACAACCAACATTTATTATTAAATAAATTGATTTTTTTTGTTGAAATTTGAAAATATTGTTAGCTAAAATATACCGACTCGAAATTATAGATTACCTCCCAAATCGAATTCATTTCAAGGGTTAACGCATCGAACTTGGCAACAACAACAAATTTCACTACTTCCAAGTTTATATTTTATTAAAAAAACAACCACCATAAAATGAAGCATTTTTATCTCTATTAATAATGTGCGAAAACAAACCGTTGAGTAAGAGAGTTGTGTTTGGAACATACCATACTTACATTACATTACAACATATTATTGATGCATCAAAATCTTGTTCATTATTGAAAAATAAAAACTTGAGACTTGTTAATATATATGAATAATTAAACCTAGCATTTCATTCAACAACACGTACGTGACTATAGTTTATTGTTAATTCATAAAAACGAAATAATAACATGTAACTAGAAAAAGTAAACGCTAAATAATATTTATCAAAAATTGTTATTCTCACGATTATAGTGTTTTATCGCATAAATTATTTAAAATGACACCTTACAATTTTTATCCATTTTATACTAACAGTTTATTATTTAAGTTTGATGATTCTAGTAATGTTAGTTAGCGAATAAATAAATATGAATGTAAATTTGATAGGCTGGATCGAATTAATAAACAACATTGTTTAGGCAAAATATAACCTTGCATTTAGATAATAGTGATACCTCGCTAATAAATAATTCGTTGCATACATATTAAATGACTCGATAGGCATAAGCAGCAAATCGATAGAGACATATCCATTAGAAAACATTAGAAAAAATAAAACAATAAAATTATTTTATGGTTAAATAACTATTAAAATATTCCGTCATATTTCTAGGTAAATATTCTCATCATATGACACCTTCTTTATTGTATTATGAAATAGTTGTTAAATCTACAAGATATTAATAGATTTGTTAGTGACTGTTAGTTGGTAACGCAAATAATAAAATAGTAAAATACCTTGTCGATACATTACGATCGTAAATTAGCGTATCGTTTTGATTGTCTTCTCTAAGAAATTTTGAGCTACTCGTATCGGACGAATCATCCTCATCATCGAAATCGATGTCATCGAGCAAATCGGTCGATGTTATAAATTCTATAGAGGATTTAACATCGTTAGGCGAATGCAATTCGTTATTGCTAGAGTCTTGACGAATATCTAAACTAAGTGGCGAGTCTGAAATAGGTTTTTCATTTTTTATATTAATGCCGACGGTTTCTTCCTTTGGGGATAAATTCGTGCTAAACGTAAAATAAAATTTCAATTATATTGCAAATGAATTGATAAAATAGAAAAGCAGCGTAATGATAATGCGCATTTAATGATTGCTATGCGGTTGACGATCTATTTTTAAACATTGTCTTTTTTCTATTGCAAATTATGATTCTTTCTTTCTATAAACTGAAATATGATAATAAGTGATAAAATGTAAACACTACTAGTGTAATGATTAAACATCAACGATACCAAAATAACATGTTATTAATAAATTGATAAACGATTTATCAATAATTAATAGTAGAATCTGCAATATTGCAACAAAACAGTATTTTATTAATGTTTATTTTATAGTACTTTGCCATGATATCATCGCATAAAATTTAATATTTAACTCTATTAATGATTTCGTATTTCATAATAGCGGGATTTAATAAACTGGGAAACTAAACATCCTGGCCGTATTATTTTTTTATGAAAAATTGAATTGCAATTGATTGTACCTACATACTATTGAATATCATTACCATTTACAATTAAACTACTTTAATTGCTTGCAATTTCATATTTTATGACATGTTTTGTAAGGGCATAAAAATCTCAATAGCAACCAACGTATTAATACGTATTAATAAATACCATATTTTCTTCTTACGTAAATTTTGTTATGCAAGAGCATCGCGCGTATAGATTTCGTCGCTGAAATCGATTCTAACCTACAAGTATACAAGTATATAGATAGACGACGACGATATGAGATGTATATGATAGATAAAAATTGTATTGTATGTACAGTTCATCTTATAAGTATGAATTAATTATTCGTAGACATACAAACAAAAACCTATTTGTAAATTTATTATTTGTTTTATAAATTTAGCGTGCATTAATTCGTGCACGATTTAAATAAGTATGAAAAATTATTCAAGATTATTGTTGCAATAATAAAAATGAAAAACAACAAGATTTTCTTTTGTATTATGCCAGTCGGTGTTTAAATATAGAATTGTAATATAGACAACGAACCAGCTGTTTCAAATATATAATTAAAGTAGTATTGCGGGTAGTATAATTTGGTTGAAACTTCAAAACTGTACAGCCACCCCGGGAAGACTAAAATAGTTACGACATTTCTTGACTCTATTTCTAAAGGAGCGAGACACTTTTTCAAAAGGCCGAAAATAATTTAAACAATTCTATTAATTTATGTCAAAGATATTATGTTGCTTTTGTAGCAATAGGAGAGAAATGAAAATATAAAGGTGGAACGAAACAGCATTCGAGATGCTGCAATTTTGATTTTTGCACCAATTCAAAACCTTCAACGCGACAGTAATTAGTTTTTGGTGCGTTTCGTTTCGTGCGACGGGACGGCGTGTTTAGTGAAATAAGATAAATAAATAGAATTTTCAGTTGTCTCGTTACATAATTGACTAATATTGATTGCGTTAAGAAACATCAGCATCTACGTATTTTCCCAAAATACATCAGTACCAGGGCCACGGTCGCTTGAGATATTTATAAATTAGAATAACTTCACCAAACTACAAAACAATACGGTTTCCCAAGTAGCATAAAGTTTAATAAATTATTGATAAAAAACGTTTTCGAAATTTTGGCGCATGATCAATGTTTCCAAATCGAATGGATACATATTTAGATTTGATAAAAAAGACAATGTGTGGCAATTTTATCAATAAATCACTCACCTATACTCTTTCCACGAAAGGAATGTATACCACAAGGTAAACATTTGATACCGATTTGATCCTATTTGCAACAGCAGCAACGAGCGTAACACCAAAGTTATTCTTCTTTCTTTATATTTCTTAATAAATCTTCTCGTAATAAACTCTGTTCTAGTTCAATACTATTCAACACCAATTAAAAAACTGAAACATGTTCACTTGTTAATTCTCAAATCAAATAATATTGTTGTGACATATTTACTTACCAAAATTTCTATCAAATTTACACTAATTATATACTATTATATAATATAACAACAATCAATAAATTTTTTTTTATTAGATAAACCAACAATTTGTAATAGTAAAGGCTTTGTTGCTATCAAATTTTATTCAGCAACCCTTAATAATATTGTACGCATAGTCTGTATTTTTCAGCTCTGATGTTAGTTCCAGCTGAAACCGATCTAGGTTGATGGCGCTATCTCACCGCAAATATTATGTAATTTGAAAATCATTTTTTTCTACCGAATTTCATTGTTGTTGATCAATGACTCGATTAATTGCATCGATTCGATTTGAATGCAATTTAAATAGTGGGCGTTTATAATTATATAATGAAGGTCTAATCTAATTTCATGGCGCAAATTGATTTATAATTATTTAATATTTGGCCATCCTTGAATCAATAAAAATAACAAAATATATTTTTGTTACATTTTGCGACGGCTGAATGAAGACACTTCAAGTATATTTTCGAGATTAATATAACGTTTAACATGAATAATAAAATGCCAGCGCGTCGGTTTGCTATTCAAATCCAAAACGAATCATCTACATTGCTACTTTTTACTTTCATTATTATCAACAATCTATTCGACTTAAACTAAAGTTTCTTAATATACATAATCTATTTAGATTTTAGAATATAGCGCGATGTTTACAGTTTACATCTGTTTGCGTCTGTTTACTATTCAAATCCAAAACGAATCATCTTCATCTCTACTTTTTACTTTCATTATTAACAACAATCTATTCGATTTAAACTAAACTTTATTAATACATAATCTATTTAGATTTTAGAATATAGCGCGATGTGTACAGTTATATTGCAACCTTCACCGAATTCCAACACAACAATAAATTTGACTAAATAATCTTTCTGCGCGAATCTACTCTAAGTTATTAATAAAAACAATTTTATTCCAAAATAATTAAATGTTAAATAAACGTAAAGGTGCATGAATAGTATTCATTTGTAAAATGCTTCAAATACAATCAACAACAATATCAAATTCAATTCAAATTGTTAGGAATCAAAGTACATTTGTATTATTGCTTATATTTTTGAGTAAGCAATGGAAAAAAAGCAGTTTTCCAGCTAAAATGTGTTACTTAAAAATGTTTATTGTTTTTGAAATTCCATAACCTTTATGGTTATTTTATCTAATAAACGATAAAACATATGTTCGTTCATATTTCAAGAAATATGCAATCTATTAAAAGTGATTTCATTTTTACAAATGTAAACTATTACATAATAAAAAGCAACTGCTTTTTTTATTGTTAATTGCCAATTAAATCCACATTTTAATTGTAGATTTTTTTTAATGTCGTTGATTGTTTATTTTAGCCAAGTGTGCGAATAATAAACATAGTAATGAATATTACCTGAAAAAGTAAACATATATACGATAATACATACAATGAAATTGAAACAAATCTATGCATTTATTAAAATATAACAAAAATATAAATTTTCACAACAAACTAACAAAAATTGTATTGTGTGTATTTAAGTGTGAAGCTACTTGCTATGGCTATTTAAATAGGAGATTAAAATCTTACATTATTTTATGCATTCATTCTGATATTAATTAATAAAAATAGAGATTTCATTTATAATTTCGTATGTTTTACTGTATCTGTCCAATAATTTTGTATAGTCATTGCTTCCAAACTGTTTAGAAACGAATCGTTATCCAAACTGTACATCTCTTCGGAGTTGTCCTGCAACGAATAAATGGAAAGTTAGAATGCATTCGTACAGGATGCGAAGCATAAAACCAAACATATTTAAAACTGTTTTGTATGCCATTTTAACAACAAACAAATTAAAATCAAATTAGACAAGTATGCGTATTAGTTATTCAATGATGAGTTAGCTCTATATTGGATGTTGGATAATTAACAACTAAATGTATGCATCTACCTATCTATCTATCTATCTATATCTAAATTTCAAAGCAAATGTTAATTAATTCTAATAAGAAATTGGTGGTGATGTTATATCTAATATATAGCTAAAATGTGTTCTCTTAAGTTTGTAGCTTTGCTATCATTGTCAGTTGAGTTGTAGTACGTTCCCCCTTTGAATGTTAGGAATTGGGTAGAGTGAGTCAGCAGTGCAGTTCCACAATCGACTAGGCTACTAGGTTAAAATCATCTATAACAATAATGTTGATTAAAATGGCATTGAAATGAGCCTTGACAATGCAAATCTGTGCGATGAAACAAACAGTTTAAGTAGACAATTTGGTTTCTCTACCGCACCCTGTCTAAACATATCTTACCCGTACTGAGGTATCATCAATGTATCCACTCGAATCTAGCGTGCTACATCTATCACTAAGTACTTGAGGTCTATTAAAATTTCGATTTCTATATAAGAAGAAACTTATTGCAGTTATCAGGCCGACCAAACTGATACAGCCTAGTGTAATACCAGTGATGCTGGCTGCTGTTAAATCACCACTATCCGAGTCGGATGATTTAACATTTCGCACCCTTTCTGATATTGTTAGCAGTGATTCATTATTGCTACCGGGAACAGAAACTGAAATCGTTAAATTGTCGCTAAGTGTTAAATTATCTATCGAATTTGATGATATATTTGGTTCTATCACAGATATAAGCTTTTTCATTTGTTCAGTATTATTCTCAATACTTTTTGTGGTATTTTGTGGACGTGAACTTATCGTATTATGAACATCAACCTTAATTGTTGTTGTCGTAAATAAAATCGAATTATTTTTACTTGTGTCATAACAAGTGCCTAGAACAATAAAAATAATTAATAAATTAAGACGAAAAAATATTTCAATTTCTGGTATTACCGTAAATATTGATGGTTATTGTAATCCAAAACCAGTGTATGTACCAATAAAGTATCATGTCGCCATCAATACAACAATAATCTCGATTCAATTCGAACAAGAATGAAAATTCAATAAATTACTATTTACATAATCGTTTTGAAATTAATTAAAATTACAACTTAATTGCCTAATTAATCAACATTTTGTATTGTTTCGAGATAATTTACACGGAGTTTTCGTTTTCTACGATATATAATAATCGATTGCCACTATTTGTGTATCACTTTTAATTCGAATTACGCACAGGTACGATTAGTCACCAATTATTTATTATTTTATACATATTTTTGCATTAGAAGCAAACGAAACAAACCATCGTTCAAGGTTGTCACTTGTCAGTTACTTGTCAAACATGATACTTCAAGCATCGTTTCTAATGTTGTCAGCATTTTCAAAATTCTAATGTGATCAAATTAAGATGGATTTTGTGAATTTTGTGATTAAATCAAACGAATAATCAGGTAATGCTTATTTATGATTTAATTATGATATTAACAATTTAGAGTTTTATAAATTACGCAGAACATATATAAATATTGTGAGAAAATAATTTAACGAATGAATGTGTACAGAAAGTTGCCTACGTTACAGCCTTGCAAGATATTAGATCTGCTACTTTATTCATAACAATATAATTAATTGTTTATTAATTTAATAAGGCTACCGTGATTACTAATAATGTTTATTAAATAAATTTCTACCGGTTTCAATAGAAGATTGTTACCGCTATATTATATTTCTTATCAATTGGCGATAAAGCAAAATGTTTTCTAAACATTGTAAACAAATACGGTCATATTTATAAATTCAGTTAATTAACAGTAGATTTGTTTGTTATTCTAAACATTGCTTGGTTAATTAATTAGTATTGTGATCGTTTTCTGAAGGTAATGTTGCATAGATTATTTTATTCATTACATATTACATTCATTGATTGAATAAATGCAGTTAATTAATAATTTAAAATGAATTTGAAATGCAAACAAAATAAATGATTGGTTATATTTTTCGACGAAAACGCAATAATGTTGGCAACAAATTTATTTTTGAGTAACTGTTATTGTGTCATGGCGGTTGTTGCATCGCATTGTTTTTTCACGTAAAAACATAAAGAATATTAGGGAAAGCGTACGAGAAAATTGTTTAATATCAATCAATTAAACAGAAATGATAACTGTAAAGATGTAACGAGTAAATTGGATGAAAATTTTTGTAGCGTTTTTTAGAATCGCTACGCAATAAGCCAATAAGTGTAATATCCAATACAATTCACATAACACATAAAACCCACTAATTTAACACCTACATTGTGTGGGATTGTTGCTATACAAATAAAGACATGTTTTAGATATAAATTAATTATATAACACAATAAAGCGTCTGAATGAATACCAGAAAAATCATTAAGATGGATAATTTCGACGATGTGGTGGTCAGTGCTGCGGAATTTATCAAAGGTATTATGACCTACAATTTCTTATCAAACACGTTATAATTGCCTCTTTCAGATCGGTTGTATTTTGTGACACTGCGAACATCGGAACAGCCTAGGGCCACTGCTTACACGCATTACTTCACCGTCGAGAATATTTTAACTTATGAAAGTTTTTTTTTCGATTTTGGTCCGTTGAACATTAGTATGCTATACACGTATAGCAACAAGCTGAACAAGAAGTTAAACGCTAATGCTTTGAAGCAGAAAAGAATTGTCCATTATACAACCGATGATAAGAAGAACAGATTGAATGCTGCATGTCTTATTGGATGTTTTTCCGTAAGTATTTACCAACTACCAATAATATCAGTAATAACAATAAAACAAAAAACATTTAAACCTAGTATTATACCAAGAATTATTGATTGTAAATTATTATTTTTCATTGTTCTGGAAAGTTTAACTTTTTAAACAACTAGTTGCTATTGTTCATTAATTTGTTTCTTAGTACATATTATTGAATATTGAAATTCAATTCGATGTTTAATCAAATTGTTCTATTGTTGCATTAATAGTTAGCCTGTAAAACATTGATTTATGTATAAGGTTTTTGATGATTTGAATTCTCGCAGTTGACGTTAAAATAACTTTACTTTAATATTTGATCCGCTCTTACGTATTATATTTAATATAGAATGAAGTAGATAGTTAGTTTTTAGAAGTAAATAAATAATATACTCTTGATAAGTCTCACAATAGGAGTATTCTAGGAGTATGTTGATGACTCGGTAAGGCTGCTCCTCTTGATTCTCTGTTCCTCTTGCCTCTCGATAAATCTTAGGTAAAATATGTGTTTCGGATATTTCGAATTAAAACCTTGCTAATTAAGACATCGACGTGATTAGAATGGAAAAGTGAAGAACATTTTTTAGAAAAAGAGTAAAATAAATAGTATAAATGTGCATAAAATAAATGACGGCGTCCAAAAACACTTTACTGGAGAAAGACCTGCCCGCGTGTATGATATTCAACCTTGCTTTGCAATTTCAATTATTCCGATATTTTAATTAATATAGATTTTATCTGAAACATGTAAAAGTCACATTTTCTCATAAGATTTACTGTAAGACGTAAAGGGAGGGGAGAACAGGTGAAACAGCTTTAGGTGGCTTTAAGTCGTAATACGTAGACAAAAAATAAATAAAAATTATAAGACATATCATGATGATGTTATTTATTTATTGACAAATTCTTTTAATAACTATTTTTTTCTTTTTAGATTTTACATTTGGACTTCACACCACAGAAAGCATACGATATATTAAATACGAACAATCAAACACCATTCATTGAATTTCGTGATGCATCCATTGGAGAACCCTATACGATCTCATTAATGGAATGCCTAAATGGATTACACAGGGCTAAAAACTTAAATTTTTTTGATTTCAATAATTTCAATCAGATCCAATACGAATTTTACGAGGTAATCAGTAAAACGCTTTGCCATATTATTAGTTTATTTATTTTATCAACGTTGATTAATCGGTATTTAAATTTGGCGACAAAATAATTAATTTAATTAATATGTCGTTGTTGTTGTTTCGAAAATCTTAAAACATTATTTGTTTTCATATTTTTTGTGCTTAAATTATAAACATCGACGATTAATTGAAGTAGATTCATTATTTATTATTTACTAAAGGCAAATTGCGTTTAGTAAACATTCAACTTGAGGTTAAACAAATAATAAATAATATAATCTTTTTTTGAAATCAGTTAGATTTTTTTACATTATGCAGTCATAACTTGACTACTGGTCTTTTATGTTATATAACATTTATGTATTTTAGCGTGTGGAAAATGGTGATCTAAATTGGATCGTTCCTGATAAATTTCTTGGATTTTGTGGGCCTCACAATAAAAGCCGTGTCCTAGACGGCTATTTCCTACACGCTCCCGACTTCTATTTCAATTATTTTCGACGTCACAATGTTACAACGATAATACGGCTGAATAAGAAAATGTACGATGCTAATAAGTTTGTCAATGCTGGCTTTGAGCATTTCGATCTGTACTTTGTGGATGGCAGCACCCCGACCGATAAAATTTTGAATGACTTTTTAAATATTTGTGAACGAGCACCTGGTGCGATTGCAGTACATTGTAAAGGTAGTAATTTTCATTCCATGTTGTTGAATAATTGATTGAAATTTGTTGTTTGGTATTGTAACAGCTGGCTTGGGTCGAACGGGCACTCTAATTGGCTGCTATTTGATGAAGCATTATCAATTTGATGCGAAGGAAGCGATTGCTTGGATACGTATGTGTCGCCCTGGCTCCGTTATTGGACATCAGCAGGTGTGGTTGGAATGGTTAGTTTCATATTGCTCTCTTATAATCGATTTATGTTACATTCCGATTCATTAAAATTTCAAATGAACTGTTCATTCTGTTCGTTATACGGCGAAACTTTAATTAATCGGCTTGTTTATTGCAAAACTTTCTACCCGTTGTTTGGATGCATTTTTAAACAGTTTACCTTACACAGAAAAACATATGATGGCATTCACAAAGTATTTTATTTAAAAATTGATAGGAAATAACAATTGAAACTTTGAATATATGTATTTAATTATAAAAACTCAAGGTTTATTCACAAAGTTTATTTGTAGTTAATGTACATTTAGTTTTTTATATGTATGGTAATTAGGTAAAGAGATAAACCCAATTACAAATATTTTTGTAGACTAAGCAATAGGAAATTTCGCGTCAGTTCTGATGATGGCTATAGAGCCGAAATGTATTATACCTTCCAATCTGCAGCAAACGCTCAAATTTTTAGCTCGCCTTATTGCATGTGAGGCTACGGCAATTGATGTTTATTTTATTTTGAAAACTTATTTAGACACCTGATACATTTAAATTCTTATCAAATTCGTGAACAGATTTACGTTATATTATTACGATTAACTATAAATAAATTTTATGAACAAACCTATTATTAAATATATTCAAAAAATGGTTCTTGAATAACAATTGAATTTATGCGTTGCTAAATTTGAACATACAACATTTTACAAATATTAACATGTTTTTAGTAAACAAGAGCAAATGTGGCGCGATGGTGAAGCGTACAGAAAGAAACGAAACCTATCAGGTGCTATGAAACACACTCGAGGCGTCTATGCTGATATGAATAACGAAGGACTGGATGATGATGTTCCACAACAGGTTTGTTGCATTTTGAAGAAGGTAGATACGATGAAGTTGAATGATAAGGAAGATACGAAAGCGGCTTCCGATGATTTAACAACGCCACTTACCCAAGGCGATAAGCTGAATCAAATCAAAGCGTTGCGGCGCGCACGACCATTGGCTGTACGACCGTAAGTTAAATTAGCTTAGAAGTTGCTTTAACATTTAATATTTTAAAACACATCACAAACAGTAAATCTTCTAGCAGAATCAATGAGCGTAAGGTATTTCGTACCAGAGTGTTGGTTAGTCCCGTTGGCACTCCGACCATGATTCGCGCCGGAAAGATACCGCCCGTTTCGGTGACGGTGAAAACACCGGCGACGTCAACATCACGCGTATTAACCAGCAAGAGGTTTGTATAAACACGAATTACAACTTTATTATTTTATTTTTAATTTTATTATTTTGATGCACGATTTTTTGCTACCTCAAATAGTAAAAGTACGCAAAGTAAAAAGTAAAGTGACGAAGTGTTGCACTGGTTACGGCCTATTTCTAAGAATTTAGAAAATTTTAACAACTAATTGTATCCATTTTTATATGCATGTATTTGTATACTTTTATATACAGTATTTTTATATTTTACTAGTCTTTAATATTGTTTTGTAATTTTGTATAATTATTAAAAATCCAACGAAATTATTATATTCAACAATTCAATTCCTTGTATATATTATATGATGATTGATGATTGATTTACTACGGTGATTTATTATTATTGTTATTATTTTTGTTATTTTTCTAGCATTAGCATTGCATGTTTTAGTGGTGATAGTAAATTGAGCTTCTTTAAATTTTTTCAAATTGTAGTAGCATGGTTGTTTATAAATGGGATGCTTTGATTCGGTTTTATCGATATGTAAACAATATGCGCAATTGATTATGTGTTAACAGAAATGACGAAACGCAAGTAACACCACGACGGACAAGCCAAAGAAAGCTAACATCAACCGTATCAGTTAAAACATCGACGCCAAAGTCGAATGAGAATGGTTGGCTCGTGCAGGTTGAGACCGAAAAGAAAGATTCAAAACTCGTTAAGCGAGGTAAACGCACGTTAAATTCAGAAAAAGAGAAAACGACCTCAGTGAAAGTATTGCGACGGTCTAATCCAATCTCACAGATTGACAAACCAATAGTTAAAACAAAAATCACATTACCTATTGTAAAAAATAACAAAACACTTTAAAGATATTTTTACAAAAACAAAAACAAAAACAAAAACAAAAAACGGATAATTATTCATGTTTTTCATTTATTTGTATATATGAAATATATTTTTAGACATTTTAAATTACTTGCACATAAATGTAGGGTATTAATAGAAGTATTTTTGTTTTCCATATATTGTAATATATTATTGTTTTTGGAAGGTACATATTTTCATAACGCTTAGAAAGAGAAATACGTAGAATTATTACCTAATACATAATAATATTTAAAAATAAAAGCACACAATTACAGGGTATTTTAATAAGTTGAATATCAATTTAAACGAGGTTCATTCATTTACTATCCATTATTAGATCTAGCATTAAATTTCAAT
This sequence comes from Adinopsis sp. GC000173, assembly GCA_030264715.1. NCBI lineage: Eukaryota > Metazoa > Arthropoda > Insecta > Coleoptera > Staphylinidae > Adinopsis > Adinopsis sp. GC000173. The sequence goes on along the minus strand of JARJDW010005569.1, from coordinate 174,705 downwards.
TTAATCTCTAGTTCTGATTATGAAAGTTTAAATCATCGTGTAAATGTAATTTCATATAAAACACAATGTGATTCTTTATTACAGAAAAGCCAGATTGGATGTTAAAGTTGATTCTCAGATTTTAAAAGCTTTCGCTGAAATGGTTAAAAGTAAATTATCACATTGCGTATAAATCTAAAATGTTGTAACCTTATTAAAGTTGATATACAATTTATAAAACACCATGCAAATAACGTATATTTCACTTTAAATTAATTACATAAAGGCAAAAATACTTTTATTTATTTAAAAAAGAATAAAGAAAAAAGAAATCGATATTTTTCCCAAATATTATGCATATTAAACAACATTTTAATTCAAAATTTTGCTATTTCCAACCCAATTCTTTGTAAATATGCTCTATGTCTTGTATGTGCATAAACATCAGCCTCAATCTAAAAATGGGCTGGTAAATTTTCTTACAATAAACTGCCCCTACAGTATAAGAACATATCAAGTTTTATCATAGGGAATATTTATAAACATTTCGCAAATTTTTGAGATAAAATCGAATAATTGATTGTATATAAATGCATTTATAATTCAGGCTCATTATTTCGCTATTATTTATTATATATCTATTTTAATTATACAATAAACTTTGCTTGGATGCAGGCGTAATTTTATCAAAATTCTATTTATAATTAATTTTTAATTGCTCAGTTTTAAGAGCAGATCATGGTTGTGATATGAATCAACTATAGATTATTATGAAATGTACTAGCGCTCAATCATTTTTTAAAAATTTAGCAGAGTTTATTGTTAATTATTTTACTAAAGATAGTAATCGTTTTTTCATGTGTGACTTACATTATTTGTATATACATATACATATAATGTTTTTGAGTAATTATTTTGTCAGTTAACATCTTAATTTAACCGATGTTTTTTATTTTATTTTTATTGAAATGAAATTTAATATTTATAATCATGCTTTTTATCTATTAATTGACGTTTTATTAATCAATCTAATTCATTAATTTATGGTTAAATTGAGACTGCATAATTGTTTTAATTTTAATAATTAATCTTTCTTCTAGTTTGTTTTGCCAAAAAAGCAGTATTTGTATATTATGCAAAAAAATTTCATAAAAATACAAAAAAAATTTAATTAAATGTTAATAATAATAATTTTATTAATAGTGTTATTAGTTACTAAAAGGCTGTAATATATTTTATTAAATATTATTTTAAAAATCCTTATAAAAGAAATAATAATGATGCACACAGTTAATTGATTTTAAATATAAATAATTGTAAATTGCATACATATTGAACGCTTTAAAAAATCTGTTATGTTAATACATTTTTATGTATATATTATTGTTTGTATGAATATGTATTTAATATAATATGTGCCTATAGGATTTAAAAAAAAACCATGAAAAACAAAAAACTATAATTGTAATTTTAAAACTATTTGCAATGTTATGCAACGGCCATTTTATAAGAGTTTTTATTTAAAAAAGATATATAAATGGCCAGGTTGAAATTTTTGTGCTAAAATAAACGAATACAAAGTAAATTAGAAGAAAATTGTATGGTACAAAATATATTATATGAATATACTATGTGGGCCTATATAGTACAATTTTAAACATAGCCTATTTTTAAAATTTATCCCAACTTTAAGCACCTTATTTTTTTAAATAAATTGCTCTTTTTAAGGATTATTTTACAACTTATTTTGTATACTGCAAAGTCAATTTTATTAAAACAGGTGAGTTTTAAATAATATTTTTATCCAAGTTGCTAAATATCAATTTGTTTCAGGTTGCAACGTATTTTTCTTGCCATAGTATAATCTTGAATTGATTAAACTATTTTGAATTTGAAGCAGCTGACGATTGGGAGAACGCGCGCAAAAGATCTACCTTCCATATGTGTTCTAATCTATCGAATGTTAATTGTTTCAAATACAACAGTATGTGTATGTGTAAATCGGCTCAATGTTATTCAATATAATATTTCTGTTATCGCTTCAATCATGTTTTAACTCTTCGGAGGTCACGTTTCTCTGATCCCTATGGAATTAATACAAAAAAATAAAACTTTAATATTACAAATTCAAATATTCAAATTGCTAAAAGAAATAAATTCATTTTTAACACAATAATTAAACAGAATCTATGAATTTTGCATTTAACTACATTGGCGAAGCAAGCATACATTTGTAGTAAATATATTGCTATACTAAAACACTAAAATATTTTTTTCAATAATTACGTAGTATAAATTATTATTAATAAGATATTTGCATCAAATATTTTAAAGATATGCTTGAGAAGACAAATTTCTGTCAGATCAACAGCGGTCTCCCCAGGTTTAATAGTTTTATTTTAAATGTAATTACATAAATAGCAAAATTATTGTTTTAATACTTCATTTAAAACATTCTCTAATCCTAAGTACGTAAATTCGTTTAACTCATTACATAACATATTTAAGTAAGATTGGCTGACTTATTTTTTATAAAAATTTTAATGTATTTTTCAGAAGAGCACTAAATGAAATACCTAAATATTCTTACTCGTCTAATTAAGAAACGATTGTAGAATTCGTGTGCCATTATTATACAATATCATTAATTACATTTTAATAACAGTTTTAATGATTTATGATGAAAATCTTCCTGTTAACTAGCATTTTATTTGATAGGAAAACCATTACAGATTTATTTCTACGATAACAAAATCTTGATAGTTTACGTCTCGAAATACATAATTTATAACTTACTCGCGTAATGATTGTTAAGTTATTTACCCTGATGGTTTTACGATTTTTAATGATAATAATGTGTGAACTACTTTTATATTAATTGTATTAACAATCATGAAAAAAAAAACGTTTATTTGGCGTAATTTAAGACAGCGGCATTAATGCGAGTCGAAATGATTCGTAGGATTTTATTTTAGGTTCGAATATATTTGGTGGTATAATTTATCAATTTATCATAAAACTCTTTTGCATTACAATTAAGGAAATTATGTTACTAAAAACAAACCAAATTATTCAAAAGTCTAGTCGCCGCTATACAAGAAATGTTTTTTTTGCATTAAAAAAATGGTGGTGTATAACCATGAAGTTGTTTTTTTAATTAAATTATATTTATTTTTATTAGCTGCATAGCTGGCTAGCTTTGTTACTATTTCTATACACAGCGGCGCTTAAATAATTCCATAAAAATTCACCGCTGAATGTTAGAACGACTGCTTTTAAATGAGAAATTATTATAGTTTATTGCATTACTTTATTTTTATATGCGCGTTTTTATTTTAAAAATATACTTATAATTTATTGTTTATTTATTCATTGCGGAAGTATGAGCAAATTATATTATTTAAAATATCGATCTGGAATAACATATATTGTATGACATATATATATTTTTAGTTTGTTCATCATCATTCGTTTTAAGTAACATTTATTTATTGTAAATGTAGTAATAAATACATAGAACGCATTACATACACATGCATTAAAAATAAAACTATTTATCTATACAGTCTTAATTGATTATGAATCACATTCATACTGTTCAGGTGCAGTAAATTATAACTAATACGTAAACAATAGAAACGATAAAAATAAAATGGACAGTATATAGTGCAAATGTACGATATATACAGAATGAAAGCGTATCAATTTTCTTGAATTTGTAATTGAAAGGTTGGCGCAGTTAATAAGTCTGACGTTGGGGTATTATTTGGCGTCGGTGGAACTCTTGCCGCTCGATTTCTATGGCATGGTAATCGAAATTTATCCTTCTCTAAATATTGATGTATGACATAGATGTACGGATCTAATGTAAAGTAAACTAGCATAAGAATATCGGCAATACGTGAGAATCTTGTGTAGAATGTTGTGTTTGGATTGTATTGGCCCAGAGGAATTGATATCTGAAAAGAATTTATTTAAATAATCAATAAGTAGTTTTGCTATACTCTAAGAATTCTTTAAATAGAATGTGCACTTTCATTTATACATACTATATATGTATGTTATATACAATAGAACTGCAACGCAACGTAACAATTTAAATATAGAATGACTTAATACCGAAATTGTAGAAAATATTTTTAAAAAGTCTATTTATTCTTAGCAACTCAATATTCAATTCATTGCGAAGTATAAATTATAGTTTATAGGCTATTTATGACTGTTTAACAAGATAGTTAAATTTCTATTTAAGCTGCAATGAAAATACTAGAGGCGATAATTTGAGAATTACAACCGTAAATTTTCGTTTCCTATTGTTTTTGTTTGCGTATTAAAACGCAGTAAACATCCATCATAATAATACGTACCATTTGAGGCATCCAGCACAATATGAAAACAATACAGAGAAATGCCATTAATTTAGCGAAGGCTAGCTCCTCGGATGTTGCAAAATTGTGCGAATTGATGCGGTTTTGCGTTAGTAGCGAGCGACTGATTCGACGCACCAGGACCTTTTTCTGCTTTTTACCAATGTGCGCCAACACGGTAAACACCTTAGTGTTGCAATAACCGATACAAATACATAATGAAGTACCTGCAATTAATAGACGATTAATAGTAATTGTAGTTTAATATAGGTTGGACTAATTATTACCAAATAATAGGAATAAATAAGCGTAGATTATATCGACCGTTTTAGTGGCTTCTCTATATCGGATGCATTTGTTTGTCTCTGTATCGTAATACAATCCAAATCCAAGCAGTGGTAGATATGTTAAAAAGAACGCCAAAGCCCATAACGCAAAAATGGTGCGAATTAAAAGCTGTTTTGTCACGTACTAAAAGCAAACAATATCAATTCATATGGCATATTGATCATTTGGCTAACAATAATATCAAACATACGCCTAATCATTTTTTAAGAAATGTTTTTTAGCAATACGCTTTATTTTTATTAATAGCTTAATCGATGTGAGGGGTTTCATGTCTGTCTGTTTATTGTGTTAAATTAATTACGAGCTGTTATTATTGGTGATGAAATGATATTGAATTACATATTCGTATAAAATAAGATATAAATAGATCAATTATAGATGGTCACTTCACGATACTAAAAATTGATTTCCCTGGAGGTAGATTTGTTTATTTTGTTTGCCACTTACTTAGCCGACATGCCTGATGCATATCTACATCAATGATCATTTTTAAATGAACGCGGCAAATTATTATTATTATTAGCTTTTTACGCATATGGAATAAAAAATCGAAAATATTTCTTTTTGTTATTAATTAAAATAGAAGGTATTTCTTAAAAATAAAATAAATTACTGTCACTGCTCTTAAATGATATGTAGATAACAGTAAATCACAGCTGTTACAACATATTGATTGAAATGAATAAAATGTTTTCGTGATGATTGGATGATATTTGCGCACAATATGCATTGTTTGTTGTTGTTAAATGGTTTTTAAAAGTTTTGGCGCCAATTTGTGCATGAACGTTGAATCTGTAGCTCATAACTACCTGTTGGTATTTGAACGGTCTTGTAAGGGCCAGCCATCGTTCAACAGCCATTACTAAAGCCACACAGCCCGAACCTAACCCAAATGCCCTGAAGAACACATAGAAAACGCATATCCAACGTTCATTATATTTATATGTTTTTAAAATCATTATCGTTAACATTCCTACGCAGGCCACTAGATCGTTGACGGCAAGACATCTTAGCATTAGTACGTGTTTTGGATTTCGATTTTTCGCTGACTTATATAATATCCATAAGGCGGCAATATTCCCAAAGGCACCCAATACATAAGAAACTGTAAGTAAGCATAAAATGCCAACGTCCATAGTATTCATTAATAAATCATTTTGTTGTTGTATTCACATGAGGTAACATTGACTAGTTGGTGGTGTTTGACTAGATTGACACTACACGCTTATTATATACGCACTAATAATTAATATTAATTGAGAGGATATCGATATATCCAAGAACATGCCACAAAACTACATTGTACTAACACTAGTTGCTTTCCTCTTATAATTACCAACCGATAATTTCTGAATCAAGTAAATATTATTATCATATTATTTGTTGCTCGTCTAGCAATGTCGTTATCGCAAACAAAAAATATTTTGAAAGTTCGGTCTGTCGGTCGGTGTGGTTGCTCTGTTTCGGTATGTTTGAGTGAAGAAACGGCATAGAAAGGAAAGTGCCACTTCTTTCTACCTGATTCAAACTAACTGTGGGACAGGATGGCAATGGAGATGTGGCGGTATAGAGTTTTATTATTTAGTTGCTGCTCTCCCTCCACGGTATTTTTTTCTTACAGATGTGAGGATTATTAAATTAATGTATAAGGACGAAATTCCCTAACAACCGTTCAAACCAGACTGATCTCTTAACGCTCTTAACATATTCAACGGTTCCATGTGTAATATTATTTTCTACAACATAACATATGATGTGGGTTAAATCCAGTCGACCATTCACACTCACTTAACTGTTAAATAATACCAAATTTACTAATAATTAAAGGCAAGTTCATTAGAGTTTACATTTTATCACAATCATTATCATTTTCATATTATGTACTTACTTACTTATTCTACAATATCTATCGAAAACATAACATACATTTTAATATTTTATTCATAATTCAATTAACAATGAGAGCTGTTTTGTTCGCTCGTTCGGTGGTTTGATAACCTTTATTATTATGTAAAATCGTAAAGATTATTGATAAAAAAATGGAAAATTACAAAAAATCATTTAAATATTTAATATTCCAATTGGCACGAGGTCAAATTCTTGCTTACAACTGTAAACATTAATAATGCAAATAAATTATGAACTTTTCTTAAATCATTTTCGTTAAAACGGTCTTAACGATTGAAGTGATTGAATGTGAAAGCGCTATTTGCATACTTAATTTGACCTATATACGAATTTTTTTATTAATTAGATAAAAAAAGAGTTGGTATATTTTATTTTAATTGTAGACAATGAGCTTAATTCATTTATATTAAATTCGTTTTTCTACTGTTTAAACAAAATTTCGAATTTCGAAAGTATGTCAGTAAAATGAAGTGTAATAAATTATGCAAGTTAGCGATTATGCAAAATAAAAACGTCAAAACAAATTGTAATATTGCAAATAAAGTTTCCTGCATCTGCGTGAAAATGAAATTAATTCCATTTTTAGAACATGGAATAGTTAGAATTTCTGACGATTGCTAACCTCTGTTGGCATATTGGGTTCACTATAAAAATATATTTACATACATTTGCATTGAACGAAAGGAAATATTAGACAATACGATATTCAAATTATTCATACGGTGGCATTCAGTGGCGTTACTGGAAAAAATACAAATACCAAACCAGTCAGAAAAAAAATTGCAACGAATTTTATCTATTACACTTTATTTTACTCTCCAAATTTAAACGGACGATTTAATTTAATTCAAAGTTTCCAAATAATTTTTCTAAATAAAAATGCGTTTGATGTAGGTGTGGAGATTGAAAAAATTCGACACCGTTTCAAATGATTTTATCTCTGACTTTTAAAATTCACTTGAGCAATAACGTCTTCTCATTGAAAGTGTATTTAAATATAATGAGCAAAACAATTTGTTACGTCAGTATTGCAATTTCATTGCCGGTGCAGTGTAATCATGAGAAGTTAATAAATTAAAAACAAATATTCAAGTTTGTGGTAAAATAAAAAGCTGGAGACAATATAAAACGTATATAATGAGTATAGGTTGTTTAATTAATTACTGGTTATACGAAATACGTTTTGTCATACGGTTTTATTGAAAACCCGTTAATTCTTTGCTGGCTGCTGGCAGACATACAAAAGACCCTATATCCAGTTGTGAGGTATGAAAATAGGTATTGTTACTAGGTTGTTAAGATAGGGGACATTCGGAACTGATTTCCGGGGTTCGAGGTAGTAAAAGAGCGTGGTAGGCTTTCTGTAATTTTAGTTTTGCTTTTCTCATTTTTTAGGGTTCGGAAATTTCTCTAACCGCCTCTGGCAACTAATATCGAGTGTGCACCTTTTAAATAAAGAAGAATCTTTGACAAATATCACATCAAAATATTTATTACTTTTTGCGTTACGTCTAATGTTAATCGACCCTAAAAGTGCATGTGGCGATTATGCTTTATCTCTTCTATTGCCTTCATACAATTTTCCCGCAGTAGTCTTTTGATTTTCTAGAGTAGTCATATGTGACACGGTGTTAAATAAGCTAAATTCGATAGTTATAAAACGATATGTATAAAATGTTTGATGATAAAAACGTAAAACAAATACATTGTGAGAGATGCATTGTCGACGTTCTGGCATTAGTCGATAATTTCCAAGTCTTAGGCCCAAAATATGTTCCAAAATGATGTTGTTAGATTCTTTCGAAATACCAATAGGTCTGAAATAGACATACTAAAAAAGTCAAGCACAAGTTGGTTTTCTTGACGTCGGTAAAAGTTTATACTGGTTCGACACGCTCTTCGTCTTCAACATTTTTTCGACTTTCTTTTAAGATTCCACCACTTGTAAGCATTACGATTTGACAAAACATAATTTCAAAAGATTTTTTGCAACATTCTGAATACTTTTACAGCCAAAATTTGGTTTCCCAAACAAAATTTAATGCAACTTTTTTTCTTAATACTGTAATAATGCGGCGAGCATCCACTTTTAGCGTGACATATCATTAGACGAAAAATAAAAACTAATGAATGTTTTGACGTGAAGTTTGTCACATATATTTATTACAATGCTTAGAAGGTAAGAAAAAAATTTAATGACGTACGGTCTACTTGCGATATTTATATTCAAAATTGGTCTTACTTTTTGGAGACAGTGTAAAGCTTGTTTCGCATCAAAGTCATAATAGTCATAAGTCGTTGTCGGTTATTGAGTTGATCAACTGAAAGTTGTTTACCCTTACTGCCCAAATACCGCCAGTCACTTAATATAATAGCAAAAATTTATTGAATCAAAATTCTTTATGCACTAAAATAATAAACATACATAAAAACATGCTGTTACTGGGTATGCATTACAGGTACGCAAACAATAGGCATAAATAACTTCAAGTCCTGCACGGCACGAAGTCCTTGTCCATAATGGCAGCCTACTAGAAAAATGGTTGGGAGTCACTGTGTTAAATACATTTTATTATTATTTGGTATAATACCAAATTGTCAATCAATAAATGCAATTTGTTTGTTGTAAATCAACAAGTCATCGCTTGTTGTGCGAATCAAAATGTTTTGCTCATTATGCAGGTTTTGAATGTATTTGTACTACAAGCAGTTGAGGCGCTTGTAAATTAAATGGAACATTTAATCGTAGTTATTCTTTAAAATAATTGCTAGGAGTTTTTGATTCGTCCAGTCGGTTTTTCTTTCTCTAGAAACGCAACAAAAGCGCTTGATTAATGTTTGTTGTATGGTGTGTGAAGTTTTCGATTAGTAATTTAATTGTCTGGCTAAAAATAGATTAGATAGATAAAGACACCCCGCCATGTATATTTAGAGTAAGATAGTGTGTTAGATTTTATTGGTTGGAAAATTGCTAGTGTGAGAGGTCGTGACCTATTCGTATTCCAAAAAAGATCGTTTTTTCTAGTTTTCCGATGTTATCAAATTGGGGATCTCATTAGAACATACGTTTCCAGGAAAAACAAATCAGAAAGGTTAATTACAAGCAGTAGAGAAGACAATTTACAGTCCGTAACCAATAAAATTATAGCCTTAAAACGCTTTTAATCTCATTAAAAATTAGAGCAACTTTTCAAATTGGGAGTAGCAGGCCGCGTTTCGAAAGAATAAATCAAGTTTTTAGATTATTATTAAGCTTATATTTAAAACACATCCATTGTTAAACTTTACATCAATTTTTAATTTTATAACATTCATATAATTTTACAAAATAAGCTACAATAATTGTTTTATTATTAAGTTTTATTTAGAAACAATGCAGTACATTCATATTGCAGTTCATATAAAATTACATATTATTAATTTTTTTTTTTTTTGGTGACAGATTTTTTTTTGTTTTGTTGTAGTTTGCAGATTTGTAACTAGCTACGATTTTAGACTTTTAATATCTACAATTTATAATTAATTTACATACAAAATATGTGAATATGTAAGTATAATAATAACGATAATTATAGTGCAACTATTAATTTATTATGAGACTTACTAAGACATTGATTTTTATTATATTTCTACAACACTATTATTTTGTTTCCATACTGTACTAGAGTAATTAATAGCATGAAGCAAAAACAATTGAATTCATTTACAAATCAACACTACCCGAATATAATTTATTACAGAAAAGTAATTATCTAAAATAGCACATATGAATATTAATAGCGACTTTTCTCTTTTTTTTTGTTAAATAGTTAAAGCATTTTCATATTTAACTAATTCCAAATATCTATTACGGCCGTTTAATTAATTCTAATAACAAAGATATTAATACAATATAAGAAGCTGTTATGATGTTGTACGTGATTTACGGTGCTGCAAAGCATTTTTGTGAGTTGTTTGTTTCAATGCCCGTTTACATCTCAAATTAGTAAAGTCCTGGATACTGCGATTAATATAATTAAACCGGATAGGACACTTGTTGGAGTTCCTCCTGAAAAATAATAAAAAATTAATGTATTTTTGATTGTATTGTATTCGGAACATCGACTACATCGAAACATATATTTTACTGTAGTTACTTCAACATAAGTTCGTCTTAAAATTTTGAATTCAGTATTATGAAAAAATATTAAAACACATTAAATGCGGGTCAGGTATTTGCAGCGATTGAGGCGGACAAAAAGCGTAAACGCTCATAGAGTACGTCATCGTAAATAAGGATGCATCTCTTATGCATACCTACAGCTGATTGCACCATTTTTTGTTATGTTTATCACTAAACAATTTTTATTCGATTTCAATGAAACTGTTTGGATGGCGTACTCTATGAAACCAGCTGTAGGAATTAAAGATGTATTCTTATTTGCGATGAGGTACTTTATGAGCTTCACCCCCATTGTCCACCTCAATAGTTTGCCCGCAGTTAATGTGTTTGAATTATTTGTTGCTACCTTTTGATAACCATTATTAATAAATTAATTAACACTTGGTTTTGATTCAGTATAGATTTTATTTAAGTATACTCTATGCGCCTTTGATGTATTACCTATTTAGTTTACTTCGTTTTTTAGAATATATCTTGGTAAATCCCGTTATATCATATAAATAATCTGCTTTTTGTTGTTTATAGATTAGTCCTGATGATGGATGTATAGCCGAAATGCGCATAGACTTTATTTAAATAAAACCTATAGTGAATCAAAACCAAGTGTTTTTAATGAATTATTAATCCTCAATATTATTAAAGGTTACATATTATAATATTTTAGAAATATTATATATTTATAATTTAATTTTGTTATTAACTAATTTATCTTCAATGCGGTATATTATTAATAATTCCAAAAATGTTTCACTCCAATATAAATCAAATACGAAACTTTAAGACCACTTTTTAGAAAAATAATGCGGTATTACTGCTCTAACTTGTTAAATCTTTAGTGCTGACTGATACTCTTGGTGAACCATCATTTAAAAACTAATGTATAATTAACACACTGTTTTTATTTAGTTAATGATAAGTTATCTAATGATGCGCTACATGCCGAAATGCACACAATTGATAAATTAACAAACTGTATTAAAATATTAAATTGTGTTTATTTAATTTATTGTATCTATTAACTTTTATTTGAGTAAAGAGTTAGCGTAGTTATAGTACGTATCGTTACAATAACATTTGTTCAATTTTTTCTGAATAAATCTAGATATTAAATAAAGTAATAGTGGGCCAAAAAGTAATGTATATTTTTGTTAAATTGCTTTCAACAATTGTAAGAAATGTTTATATTTTGAGTCTGTGAAATCACCCCAATTATCAGTGGCCTTTTGCCATTTACCTGGCAAATTTTCAATATTTTTCTCTCTAATGTTTCTCTATCTTAAAAAGATATTTTGTTACAAAAAATTATAACAAATTTTAAGTATATTCATTTCATTTTACAACCGTGTTAAGTTCCGACGGCTGCTTCGTCAAACAAAAAAATTCTATGAAAGTATTGACCGGTTGAAAAATTTTAAAATTATGCTGCATTAGAAAGAACTTGTATTTAATGTATTACATTTACAATATTTATTATTAATAATTTGTAATTCATTTATTACTCTTAATCGTAAAGAAATAAATTGACTTATTTGGTCGCATACAAGTTTAGATGATGATTAAGTGAATGGTCGTGAAGTAGCGAGTGTATTAATATTTGTATTAATTTCTTGCTTATTTTTAAGTTATTTTCGACTTATTTGAACAACATAATGTTCCGGTTATAGATCCGAAATAATAACATTACTTTTCGGTCCTTCTAATAAATAATAATGGCTGACGTTGACTAAGTGTGAAATTATGTTGCTTTTCATAAATTTAAATTACATAATTTATTATTGTACTAAACTCAAAGTCACATTCATCATTAATCTCAATGTTTTCTACATTTCGTAAAATTTTAACACTAGAAAATATATATGTATTTTTTTAGTTCAATGTCACAAAAAAATTATTTTTATTAATTAGGCACAGTAATAAAGATATGGTTATATATTGAATGTAATAAATTTGCTAGAAAAGTAAAGTAAATTTAATTATTTTTAAAGAAAATATTTTTCGAATATTCATTATGCAATATTGTATAATTATATCAAGTTGCAAAAGAGGAAAAGTAAATGAAGTATTAATAAATAAATTGAAGGTTACTGTAAAGGGATTTTATTAATTATGATTATGATAATAATTTAATCATCGGTTAGGTTATTAGCATTTAGCATAAAGGAAATGCTAACATATTTATGTATTAAGCTAATAAACTTATTTCATGTCGAAATAACATCACAAAGGGAAAATGATATGCGATCTGAAAGGAAGTTAGTTGTAGGAAAATTAATTATTTTATTGCAGTTTTCTTGACCTTTTATATGCAGCAATAATGATATTAAATAATAACATAATAAGGTAATAATTTGAAATAAAATAAAAAGTCTGCACTCGAAATCTGCAAAATGTAAAGTGAGTTTAAAAATAAATCGCTTATCTCTCGATGTTATAATGTAAGGTTTTCTACGTTAGTTTTTTTTATTCCTACCTAACAATATTGATCTTACTACAGTCTAGGTTGCCTCACTTATTTTAAAATATATTCATGATAAGTCAAACTGGTAGCGTGTAATTTGTTTTAAAAAGATAAAAGAATAGCATTTTCGCGAGGCAATCGTAAAGGAATTTTCGGTGCAACTCGCGCACTATTTCAACATTTCTCATTTCTCATTTCTCATTTCTATTCGATAATATTTCTTTCTTTCTATTCGTAAATATTTCATAGAATAAAAATTTCATTTCATTTTTTTTAATATTATGCAATTTGAACGTTATCATAACTTTCTCTCAAGTAAGTAAGGTAATATTTTTAATATAATTAACTGCTACGTATAATAAACTAATGAGTTTATATAAGCATTTGTATTTAAATTGTAATAATAAATATTTGATAATGGAATACATTTATATTTTATAGATTTTAATCTAATAATTCATTTAAAAAATAAATGTTTTATTAGCATGAAGTATTTTACAACATACGATATGTTGTAAAGTAATTGATTTGCATATTTTAAAATATCCAACAGCAACAAGTCAAAAACATTAAATTTTTAACTTAATTTACATTCAAATGCAAGCATAATGCATTACTTTAATACTACGATGGATTTGATTAAGTTAAAAGTTAAAATCCCATTAAAACTTTTTTATTATTGCAACTATGAGTATAGGTATAAGCATGGAGGTATGGATTGTTGTTAAATAGCGGCAAGCTTTTGTTTATTATTTCTTATTTTGAATTTTACACATACATAATACAATAGAATCTCGATATACGTCCATTCGTTCGTTATACGTCCAATTTGATATACGGCTTATTTTGACAAAAAAATTTACCTCGATCAAATAGTTCTAATTAAAAAATGCAATAGATTTGATATGCCACCAATTAGATATACGTGCAAACATTTGGAACGAAATAAGGTCATATGTTGTGGTTCCGCTGTATACAATTTTTCGCAAAAAATCTTTAACATATTCCCAAACATGTAAAATAATGTTTTTTAATAATAGTTTCGACAATGTTTTACTCAAAACACTTTATGGCTTGTCATTATTTAGCAATAAGCCCCTCAATTACGTTGAACAATACATTTGTATGTCTGTGCTAGTCATGAGGCGTCAATAATCATTTACGGGGTCGTTATTAAAATAATTAATGGAATTTTGACCCGAAAAACCCTACGATAATTAGCAACACTAATACCAAAAAATTAAACACAAATAAATATAATTTGTAATAAAAAGGTGACAACTATTTGAAGAATTGAATTTTTTCGTGTGGTATCAAGTCAATGTAATAATGTATATGCGTATTAAAAACGAATTGTGTTATGTTTACTATAATTAACAACAAAATATTTTGTTAGATTTTTAACTTATTAAATTCTATTTTTTTTTTCAATTCTATAAATATTCAAATTCGTAGAAGCTATTTTTATATTGTACAACAAATTATCTAAACTCTATTGAATATTGTTGAAAAACATTGATTGATAAGGTTATAGTTAATGCGTTGCCAAATTATTAGCCATCGAAATATTGCCAAATCAACTATGATTGATAGTTGTCCTTATTATCAAAATTGTTATACATACTTTCAAACTGCGTGTAATTATGAAATTGGATGAAATAAAAGAAATAGAAAATGACCGGCCAATGATTAATAGAAGAATGTCGTGATTGGGGGCTCACATTAAATCTCTAATTTAGATGACATTTATCAATATGCATAAATAAATTATCGATACATATTATTTCGCTAATCGCTAACATTAATATTTAATGTTGCTTTAATTGCAAGTATCGTTAATGCTTCAGTTTTGGCACTAGTGTGTCTAAATGAAAAATCGTTTTTTGAATTTTTATAAGTAGGTTACTGAATTTGCATGAAAAAGAAAGAATATATCAAAATGGACACTATTTATAAGATGATTGAGTAAATATTAATATAAAAAACGTTTTCTGAAATTATTTTTAAAAGAAACTCTTTATTTTGTGATTTTTCACCATTTATTTTCAGACTCTGCAACACGTTTCGACTGTGCGTCATTGTCAAGCTTATAATAATCTAATGTTTGTGTCACAAATGTAAAGTTTCTTTTAAATATTAAAGTTTTTCATAACATAAATCCCACTAGAATTCAACATGTGAAATTATATTATTAAAACGGTCCCAAAACTTTGATTCATATATAAAAAAACATCGGGGAAGGTTATCCTTTTTTTAAGCAACGATATATTATTTATTGAACTACTTAGTCTTTACATTTCAATTGAATGTCTTGATTATTGGAAACAGTCTACATAATTAAATTCTCTGGACATGTTTATCGCACATTTAGATATATCTAAATTCTAAGTGTTCGGTGGCGAAATTGCGTTTTGTTTCAGAATATACTTATAAATTGTAATTTTTTATAGAGTTAATCGATTATTCGCTGTAAAATAACTGCCTAGAAAATATCCAATAGTGGCTAAAAAGGTGAAGAATTTAGTAACAATTGCACGCATTTTTTATATATATTTATAAATAGATGACTCAACAGAGGTGCAATAAATTTAGTTCCTGGGAAATAGTATTATATTGTTGTAGTATGTACAGTAGTAGTAATATTTGCTATATTAAACTTAATTTTTACAGCATTTTGCAAAATTCATTAAGTATTCTTTAGGTAAAATGAAATGTAAACGAATTACAACAAATAGAATTGCTTGCCAATTATAAAATTTAATTTTCTTCCTTTATATTAAATTAGTATCATATATTAGGTTCACCAAGTCTCAGTAACACATTTTTTTTATTGAAAAGATGATTTTTTCCACGAAATCAAAGATTGATTTAATTAATGTCGCCCATTTAAAATATTTATAATGTTTATAATAATAATAATTACTTTCTAACATGTAAGAAGAAAATAGTTAAATAGGGATAGATGTTATCAAAATATCGATGTTGTAATTAGATTCTAAGAAAAAAAAGAACACAAAAAAGTAAATATTTATTAAGAATAGAAATGAAATAAATAAGAACACGATATTATATATAGGGTGTACCTTATCATTTATTTACACCTCATATAATAAACACCTAATATTGTATTGTTATTTAAAAATATGCAATTGGTTTGATTAACTTACCACTGCACATGTTGTTTATGTCAACGAATCCTTCCATACACTTACAGACTTTATCCGGGTTGGGTGCTCCGTTTTTTCCTAATGGTACACATTGTGAATTTTCTACGCATTGTTTCGTATCTACACAAAGATGGTTAGGTCCTGAAAATAGAAATAGCAAATCATTAATCATTGAAATTTGTTCCCTTCGAATGCAAATGATAATATACAATATAAGTAGTAGTTAAATTATAGTTGTTATTTGAATTTAGTTTTCCTGTTTGCAAGTTATGTATACGCTTTTTATATTTTTGAATTATGAATATCAGGAAATAAAAAACGAAACCACACCTATGATGCTCTATTTTAATATTAACAGCATTAACATATTCGATCTTTCATTGCTGAAAAGAAAATTTTCCATTCTAACGAAATAATGACAAGTGATAATTATTTAATTCGCGATGATAGCGTGAAGGAGAAGTTAAAAGATTTCAAAATTTTAAACAAGTTTCGACTACGAATTGCTGCAACAATTGCATGCCGCATGCAATTTTTTCGCCGCCGTTCAATTTCAATAAGTCTAATTTGTGTTCTTTCGACAACAAAGTAAAACATGATATTGCTTAGTCAACTTTTGAATTTTTCTGCCCTTTCAAATGAAATTTATCTCAACGTTCAATCAATCGCTTTCATTTCGCATGAATCGCAACGATTTATGAGAAATACGCTTTACTAGTTTTAAATTGTAGACTAATTAAGCATGCAAATTATTATTAATGCTGATAAAATAAAGCTTAATTAAATTTGTTTTGAAAATTTATTTATTTTTTGACTAATAATCTCAGTAATACCGTTTTTATGGTTTATTATGCGGAACTGCAGTGTATACTGCACTACAATTAAGTTACGTTTTTGCAACTATAATGCTAGTAATTAAGAAACTTCTGCGTGGTAAACACATGGATTTTTTTCTGCTTTAAAAATTATGTGACTATAGTTAATTGCATTATAACATTTGAAATATTAATCATGGAAATAATAGTATTTTTACCGCATTTAAGCAACGATAAATAACGTTAACAATATTGATTTTTAAACAGAAAATTGCTTGTTTGTTTCTCTTTGATTCAATTTTAATATTTTCTCAAAGATTTACACTATAGCTTAGTTCCAGCAAAATCCACTTTAATTGAAATTCATACAAAATTGAAAAATATCTTTATAATATATTGTATTTTATTGTTGTGGAATTACTATTGGGAAAATATTTATTATTTAATAAAAACTGTTTATTTTATACATTTTCACTTAATAGTTATTTTAATACAATATAATTTGGTAATACTCCACTGGCATCATTAATATATTTGATTGTTGTGGAATTAATGTTGTGACAATACGCAAAATAAAAAGTTTATATTAAATATCTTTATAACAATTAAAAACATCAACGAACGTATAAATTACGATATTGGTTTATTAACTTTTAGAAACCATTTAATGTTTCTAACTTCTCAATTCATCTAAATATTTGCAAAACAATAAAAATTTAACTACTTCAATTGAATGCGTGAAAAAACATTAGGTTTATTTCACGATACAGTTTTATTGTATTTAGAACTTGATCAATTTCGACCGTTAGTTAGATCACCCACAGAAAAATTCTTTCATTGTTGTCATGATGACCTAACCATATTGTGAAACAAACCTAGTGTTTTATAGTTATTTATACATATTTTTATTCATAATGTTTCATGGAGCGCCTACAGCACATTCAATCGAATTGATGAAAACAGGAATAGAATGAATATATTACGTTTACTATGTAAAATAAAATATAATGTGATTCTGGCTTTCTTTTTTATATTAAATTGATTAACTATTTGCTTGATGTTATAAAATCACTGACCAGTTTATGATGAATTTAGTGCGGATTTTCATAAACTCATAACATTGTTTAAATCAGCCATATCCAACTCAAATGCTCGACCGGGCCGCATCGAACATAGTTTATTCTTTCGCGGGCCGCATGCATGTATACCAACATTACACTGCAGATGAATAGTTATGAAATGAATTATGAAGAAAAATTAAAATAAATTGGGAGCATTAATGCTATTTGCAAAATTATAATAATTAGAATTAACTTAATTAACTAATTTAGTTTTGACGATAACTCAATAGTCGAAACGCGTTATGTTATAAGTCAGGGTTGTAAAGTGATAGAAAGACCGCAAAAGTTTTTGAGCCTCTAAATATATTTTTTTAAACTTTTTAACTGTTCAAAAAAATCTGTTTAAATTACACATAACGCCACACACTGTCCTGAAAAAGGCCACAGGTTTGCCACCCCTGTTATATGTTATAGCGAAACCTACCAAACGTTTAATTTTAACCCTTCATTTTTTTAATTTAAAATTATGGTTCACCACGAGGAAGCAAATTAGGGAAAAAAACCATTTGTAAACATGGATTGAAATCATACCAAGCTTAGCGTGTTCCACATATTGTACTGGAGGTCTCATGCGACCCGAAGACCGCGGGTGGGACGACATGCCTGGCTTAAATAAGATAAATAAGAAAAACCACGTAATTCAAGCAAAGTTTGGCGTATACACAGTAGGTGCATAATAGTGTTGCTCAAAAATGATCTTCCTTTATCATCTAGAAATATCAGAAGACCCCACTAAGAAAGCCTATGTGTATTGAGTCTATTTACACTTACAATTAATTCGTTTATTGCAACCCTCGAATATGTAGTATAGACTACAACTTTCAGCCCGCGGGCCATTTGTAATCCTCGAATATGTTTTCCCAGACTCGCATGGTCATTTACATTTGTTCAAATTTGTAAAGAATTATGCAATTTGTTATTTTTTACATAATTTATGATAGTCACAATAAAAATTCGATAGTTTCATCAAAAAGTGAAAACTTTATATTTATTTTTTAGACCGTTTCCAGCTGTATTTCAAAAAGTATATGTACATGAAATCTGAAATTTATTTGATTATTCTGAAATACATTTGATACTGTCTAAAATTAAATTGACGTATACTAAAATACTAGTGGAAATGGTAAAGAATTTTGTTTAATTTTTGTCATTTAATTAAGTCAATTTTCTAATTTCATGATTATATGGCCCGCTGTAAAAATTTAAGACGTTAGATTCTCGGTTCAAATTTCATTTGGCCCACGATATGGCAAAAGGTTGCCTATCCCTAGTATAGTATATAATGCTGCCTTTATTCTACTTTGATCAACTCACATATACAGATTTTCCTCTATACGATTTTAATAAAGCTTTTTTTATTATGAAAATCTAGCAGAAACTGGAAAGTGAATATTCTTGCTTAACGAATGCTTAAATGATATAAAATGCAAATCAATGTCAAGTTAAATAAACAACCTTTCGTATTGTATATATTTAATAATAAAATTCATTTTCATGATTTTTGATTATTATGAATGTATTTCTCAATTTGACAGTAGCTTTAATTAGATGTTTAAAACACCAATTTACCGCGTTAATTAACGAATGATAAACTAATTACCATTATGTTCAACTAGTCATTATCATGTAAATAAATAAAATAATATGCAAATTTTACATAAATAGACAAATAAAGATAATTCTACTTTGTAACTATTGTCATTATCTAGTAATAATTAGTATATGCTATATTGTTTTAGTATGCTATAAACTATTTTATCTATTTATTACTACTATTTACTACAACGATGTGACTGAAATAAATTTTGTTGCCTAATTTACGTACACAAAATTATATTATTGATTAAAAAACGTTTTCTCATTTAAGTACATCAAATTTAGCGTTTTAAAAATGTCATTCAAGCCATAAAATGTAATTATGCTTTTTACATTTTCTAGAGTAAAAAATATGCAACTAAACATTAAGCTAAATAATGAAAATGTAAACGTGATTTGGCAATTAATAAATGTCAAATAAATTGTACTTTTAAAATGAGTTTTGTATTTTTCTATATAATAATTAGATTTATTAACTTAATCATAGTATTATGGCTAATATGGATTATTAATGTTTTTTAAGATTATCTAAATATCCTAATGCAGAATTAAATTCTTTTGTTGCAATAAATAATAAATGCATGCACATTTATTGCATTTACGCGACAATTCAAAAAAAAAATAGTATAAATATTTATTATTGGAAAATCTCATTAAAAACTACTTTGGGTCATTTTGATATTATGTACAATCAAATTACATTAGGAAACGCTCAATCTAAACAAAATCAAGCCACTTTTTATAATGATTCAAAAAGTTTGTAGTATAAGGTTACTATTAAGTGGATAATATTTTGTTTCGTTTTCTTATAATAAATATCAACATAAATAATATCAAAGCTTAATTATTTACATACTATGAAATATTGGTGGTTTAATTTAAAAATTCAATGTACGATTAATGCTGCTTAGTATTAGTAATCATTATTTCACCTAGTTAGAATGATAAGTGTTACATATACATACTTCAAATTGGCTAGGTAATTAGGTGTTAATAATTACCAGAACGGCAAATGTATGAAAATGATATTACATTTTTTATATATTGTTGTATTATTTGTTGCTTTTTTCTTTATTATGTTTTCTGGAATAAAAGTTTTCTTTCAAAAATTATATAATATATAATTAGTTATTTTTCATTTTCAACACTTCTAATTTTGATAACATTTTATCTTGATAACCGTTGTTCGTTTCTTTCAGATTTTTAGTACATATTGAAGGTTATAAAATTTACCTTGGACAAGTAAAGGGATTAACACCATATGGTTCATGCAATAAATATCACAAAATTAATATGATCATTTAGTTTAATATAAAATATAAAATTGTTTGTAATGTATTAATATAACATGCAGTGAAAATTTTTCTTTAAAAAATTTAATTCAAGTATTGCATTGGCAATAAAATTATTGTCCCGCTTGCATGACTTGAAATTGAGCATTTACCTTCAAAATCGTAAAATAAGCAAGAAACTTTATGTTATAAAATATAATCGCAACATACAATATTTTTTTGTTGTATGTAGATTGGATTTTGCGTATATAAATAAAATTCTAAGCTCATTATATTTCGATAGTTGTTTTGAAACAGGTGAATGTTTCATAAGTATTTTTGGCACATGCAAAAATAGCCAAATAATTTTTGTTTAATATACAACCATTATCCATCTTAATGTCTTTTTGATTTATAATAAATTCAATATTTTATTTCGTTTATTGTACTGTGATATATACCTCGCAAAAAGAAATATTATTCTCGACTAGCCTAATTCCAACCGTTAGATAATAGATAAAGGCCAACTTATAAATTTGAAATAGTCATGCAAATCTAACTTAATCTACCGATTTGTTACAGAGAATTATTATCAAAGCTTTAAACAAAAACTTCAATTGTTTATTGATATATAAAATATTATTCCAGATATGACCTACATTAATACGCATGAATAGAATTTACATAAATTTTCTGAATCAATTAGGGGTAGTACTAAAAATACCCTGTTTTACATCACAAATTCAATTTATAGTAAGTACATAGAAAAGCAGCAGCGCAAAATAAAATGATTTAATGATTCAGGATCAGCAAACAATATTGGAAAAATATTGGACACTCCTACTTTGCATAATATCATCAAAATGGTTAATATCCAAAATTATATATTTCGATTATTTAATGTGTGTGTATAAATTATATGTGAACTATTTTCAGCAACAATTTTTATTCAAAATTATTTAGTTAAAAACCATTTATATTGTGATTTGTGATTTGTGATTTAATGATTAGGTGCGGCATATAAATGTAGATAATATAAGTATTAATAAATGAAATTACCTCTGTAATTAGCTGAACAAATACCGTTGATCGGAGGTTGATTATCTCCACATAAACATGTTTTCTTTGAGTGTTCTGTTGGGCTTAGGACGCAACTGGCTCCTGTTATTCCTTTGCACACGGTGTGATTTGTACATGGTTTTGCTACACTGCAACAATAAGAAACGATCTGAATCTTGACAAAAAATTGCAATATCAAGCAACAAAGTTGAGAAAAAATCATTTAGAAAAAATGTTGAAAGAAAAAAAGAAAAGGAAAAAAAGAAGAAGTTAATAATGTACCGGGTGGTTGTGGTGCTTGCTGATTATTGTTGCTCGGTGTTTTGCCAAATGTTGTCAAACCATGTGCATGATTAAATCCAGCTAGTAATAGAAGAAGCAATGGTATTGACACTGTCACGTATAGAGCGTTCATGTTTTGACTCTTGAAGAGGTGTAAAGGTATGAACACTACTATACTAGCAGGAAAGTGCGACTTTGAAACACTGCTGAAATCAAAATGACCGAGAATACTATAGCGTTTCTTTAACGTAACGCCTGCGCCAGATTTCAGCTATTAAGTCATGCACTTGGATAAAAGTTGAACTATGCAAGGGTCAATTTGATATTTTTTTTGTTTTCTATATATATTTAAATATTGTCAAATTAATCAGCTGGTATACCAAGAATATATTTAATGAATACCATCATTTATCATTTTTTATTCTAACTATATTAAGATTGTTTGCTAATTTATTGGCTTTACTTATATATAGTATAATACAGACATAAACCATTACATAGTCTGAATGTAATATTTAAGAAATATTACTTGTTTGGTGTTAATGTAATGAAAAAATGAAATTTCTAGTAAATTACAGAGTGCAGATATTTATAGAGAGATATTATTAGTAGATGCAAAGGAGTATTAAATTTGATTAGTAGTAGGAGTAGTACGAAATTGGTATGGGATGAAAGTAGATTTTTAGATAATGAAATTTGATTGTATGAGGAAGGATGTATTTTGAGAAATAGAATTTGGTTTATTGTAGAACGTGTGATATAATTTTTAGGTAGATGAAAGGTGACCTGTAAGTAGCATAGAATTAACTTCTCTATACTATAGGGGCAGGATCCTTGCTACGATAAGGTAGCCGGCCATCGAGGCGCCTTGAATATTTGCAAAACACGCGATCCATTGCGTCACTACCCAACAACGTTGCCCTGCAGACCTATTCTCATACTCTTTTTTTTCTTTTCTTACACCCTCTCTTACAACAATGTCTATGCTTTTTATACATTTTACTTTTAAACCAGTAAATTAAAAATAAAAGGAAATTAATTGCGTTTTTGTATTCCACTTGAATTCTATTTACAGTCGGCTCCTGTAACAAAGATTTAATGTGATAACGAAACGATATAGTTTAGTTTTAGTCTTTAGTTTAGCTTTACTTTTACCTTTAGATTATCGAATAAAAATTTATGTATGACGTTATAGAATATTATTAGTAATAATAATAATAATAATAATAATAATAAAATAGCGTACACTTCATAAAAACGCATATTTTATGGACATCATATACTTTATATGTATAATACGTCATATATTAGTTTAAACGTCACTTTTTTAAATGAAAAATCAATAAAAAGATTTATCACTAGTTGTAGAAAATGTTATAAATATGCAATCTGAAAGCTATTGTATTAAGAAAACCATAGCATGTTTTAACCTTATCAACTGATGGCATGTTTGATAAGATTATAATATACTCTAACACAAAGCATGTTTGTATTATGGTGTGATACAGGTAATGTTTTGAAAAATGATTTTTATTCGGATTCTGATTTTAGCAAATACCTAATACTCTACTATGTAACTAATATTTACCTCGCATAACGAATAACGAATAAACGAATAAACGAATAAGCTAATTGCCGATGATGCAAATTATACTACAATGTATTTGAACAATTTTTCAAAAAGGAAATGTATGATGTAATATGACTATACATAGGGGTGCAACCTGTAAAGTGAAATTGATTAATTGAAAACTGTTGCTCGTATGATATCATAATAGTTGGTTATACTTACTGTGTGGTGCGTTTTATAAAAACAAACACAATTGTATTGTAAGCTGCGGAGGGTTGATATTAATTTTGATCCTTTAATTTGATTATCACTGCAATGAAAATTTGCATTATAGCGTGACTATTGCGTATCTTCCAGCTTGGATGGTATTCAATCAAATGAAAAGTTTAAAGATTCTCTCCTGACAGTAATTAAAGATTAAGATAGGAAAGCTTGGTCAAGAGTTAACTGAAAATAATAGCGTGTTTTGCATAATCAAGGTCATTTTTAATCAGTTCTCTGTGTAAAAGGTCACCGTTCTGATATGCATTACCTAATGAATTATGGAAAATATCGATTTAGGCATACCTACCTACCATGTCGCAACTTCGCGTGCAAATTATTTTTTTTTTCTTAACGTTTTCTGCTTTTTTCTTCAAAAATATGTGTATATATATTTAATAAAAGTATAAAAAATATATACATACATATTACTATCCAAAGGGGTTGCTGTTTAATTTCAACATAAATCTGATGTTCGTGTTTAATATCAAAACCTTTTTTGTTTTCATGTATGTGTTTGTGTTTTTTATGTATTTTCTTATTAAAACTTGGATAAACGGTTTATTTGCACCATGCTTGGTAATTTACTAAATTTATACATTAAAATATTTCGTTGTTTTCGTAGTAAGTAATCTTTATTAATGATTTTGCGCGACTATCTAAATTATTATTTTTTGCTCAAATTTCAAATTGATTTACTACCGGAACGTATCAACACCTTCATAAATTTTATTCCATTTTATAGATTTTGTAAGTAGGATCTAATTTGCTGCAAAGCCTACGAGAATTGGAACTCGCAATATAGTTTAAATATGTCAGTGAAGTAATGTGTAGACTCTGGTCAATTTTCTAGTAAAATTCTGTGTAAAAATATAAAGTTTTGTTGTTTTCTAGTATTATTTTGTTTGTGTATGCAAAGTTTCACATTCAATAATCAGACTTCATCATCAGGAGACAACCTATAAGGCGTTGCTGATCAATTTTCTTTTCTTTTAAAGTTTGACGTTAATATTTAAATTCTTACATCAATTGTTTAGTTGAAATTGATTTTGCAATTTTTCGTCAACTGTTAATTATTGAGTTTTACTCTTCTTCAACCTTAAATAGTCTATTGAGCATTCAGGTTGTTATAATACATTTTACAGAAATGAACGTTGACATATCCATCTCGCCAACACAGATTAAAAAGAGAATTTGGTAACATATTTTAAATTCTTATATTTACCATATGTAAATGTAGCAATGTTGTTAACAATCCCACCAGAATGTTTTAAATAGTACGTTTGTAAAATTTGTTACAATAACATGAATACGTAATATCCTGTCTAAGATTGTTGTTGTAGCCCATCTCACATATGTTATTGCTTGATAATGAATTTTAATCATTAAATTCGAAGCGTTAGATAGACAAATTGTAGTTTGATTTGCCTGCTTTATTTTAGTCATTACAATCAGTTTTATACTCACATTTTTGAACACACAAAAACTAAGATATTAGTTATTTGGAGTACCATAAAATTGTGCATCTAAAAATTCTATATTATAGCGTTTCTCTTCATAACACAACACCCTGTATTCATTTTTATTCAAATTAAAGAATGTTATTATACAATGACATTTCACTGCGTAGATTGAGGTTAAGGAATTATTTTGACTAGGGCCTGTGAATGTCTAAACTGTGTTGTGATTGTAAGTACAATTATTTATTTATTTTATATACATTCAGATAAAATGGCCCTTTAATTAATATTTTGCTAAAATCTTAAAATTCAATATTATAGCGATTCTCTGTATAACGCAACACCCTCTATTAATTTTGATTAAAATAAAAGAAATGCTATTTATTATACAATGACATTTCACTGCGTAGATTGAGGTTAAGGGAATATTTTGGCAACGGCCTGTGAATGTCTAAACTACGTTGTGATTGTAAGTACAATTATTTATTTATTTTATGTGCATTCAGGTAAAACGGCCCTTTAATTAATATTTTGTTAATATTATGTCTAAATTAGGATGTGATTGTAAGTACCATTATTTAGGAAACCAATCTTTAACATCCTGTTTGCAAACCAATATATTTTAAAAACAAAGCGTATATTAAAACACAAATGCATTCATTGATTTTAATTTCTCATAAATCGTTAAGATTTGTATTTCCTAAGAAAAATAACGTAGCATTAATTTTAGAAATACTATAAAGAGGAACTTCTTTACACTATCTCTGAGGAAATAATTATAATTGAATTGATAAAGAAATGATCTTGGAATTAAAAATGAGGTGTTTTTAATAATAATAAAAAAAGTACAAGTGTTTACAAAGTGACACTTGTATTATAAGGAGGATTGTAATTTGAGTAGCAGAATTGCGAGAATTGAAAGTTTATCATATTTTTCTTATTCATCACTTTAATTTTCAGTGCTGTATGTATAATGTGGTTAGTGTATGTGTAGTTAGAACGTAAAATAGCAAACTAATTGGAAAATAGTAAAAATTGAATTGAACAAAACGTTATTGGCAATAAATAATGGAAGGAATAATAGAAAATCGCATAAATGAGTGTAAAAATGTATAATCTTGATAAACTCATAAAATCCACTTTTATTATATAAAACAAGCCATAACAAAGTCGATTGAAAATAATTTTAATAGGCATTGGTAGCATATGGTGTGTGTGTTTGTGTGTGTACGGTGTGTAGTGTAGTGCAGTGTAGTGTTGTGGTGTTGTGAAAGAAGAGTATGGGCGTGAGTGAGAAAAAACATGTTTAGAGTTACACAGAGAGGAAATTCAAGATATGTTTACCATGGGCGTAGATTATAAACGCGTATATTGCTGAATTATTTATAGATCATATAACAATTATAAAGAATAATAACAAGCGGAATTTTTAGTAAATTCATGCAAGTGTTCGTATTGATATAAAGTGTGTGTGAGTATAGGCCGGTTAGCATTTCTAACAAGCGTTATCGGTAGCAACAAGATTATATCCGCCAATGAATTGTGATGTTGTCTGGACCAAGTTTGTAATTACTGGAGAGTTTAGTTTTACTGGTTTAGTGGCACAATGCATACGAGAAGCACGTGCTTTTCGTTTCTACTAAGTATTTGTTTATTTCAATTTCACCACGTGATTGGTAATAATATAACGCAATCGTGTAAAGATCTCTATCAGGAAGGTGTTGAAGCATATTTAGAAAATCGATTTCACGATTGTATATCGTTGATTGAAGAAGCGCTTCACGCCTATCATAATTACATAAAATATATTCAAAAGTGCCGATTGGAATGTCATGAAGATGCCAATAATGCTGCACCGCTCCATCCAATCAACGTCGAAAATTTGCTCTTTTACGAAAAGGCGATCGTTAACACATTGTGCTTAATTAAATGTAAAATGAATAACGATATAAGTCTAAATAATTATAATGTGGATGCAGAAGTTGTTAAAGTTTTTGAAGATCGGAAACCGTACGATTATTTGCAGGCTTGTTACATTCAAGTGAGTAGTTTATTAATAATTTTTCACATTTTTCGATCATCGGCCAACAAATTGATGATTTTTACATCTCAACGTTATGACTCATTGTAGCTACACGTGGTTACTCAAACACCACACATTCGACGCTGATATAATGTAGTAATATTCAAAACATATTTTATTATTCTTATTATTAGTATTATTATTATTATGTTTGAAAAAATTATTTTTATAAAAAGCGCTATTGCTCTCTATAAATAAGTGACATGTTTTATTTTAAATTAACACAAGAATTAGATAATCTACGATAAGTCAATTATAGACTTGACGCTATTAATAAATTTTAGTTATAAATAAGTGGAAATGTTACTATTTTAGTCAATTGTTAATTTAGATTTGCTAAAATTAACTTATTTTAGATTTATTTGCGTCAGATTGTCATAAACAACAAGTAGAAATTTTATGATTGATTCATTAAATATATAACATAGTATGTGTATTTTTTAAAATAGAATACTGCTGAAAGTCCTATTTATTATATTTATAAGTTATTTTCGTTCTCTATTTTTACACATTATAATATTCCGTACTAAACACTTAACAAAAATTAGCAATAAAACGTTTATTTACATACTTGTTACGTTATAAAATTCACTTACCGCAATAATAAATTTCAATGTAAACGACGCATTACATATAATATAAAATTATATGATAGTAGTACATATTATATATTACCTATTACATATATTTGTCAAATTTATTTTCATTTAAAGGCGCAGGAACCTCAAAAGGCGGCGTCGGCAGCCTTTACCTATTTAGTCAAAAATCCAAACGATGATATTATGATACGTAACTTGAAATATTATGCAACGCTACCAGAAGTCGAAATGGTCAATGTTATTAATTATGAGGCTAAAGTAAGTTAATTATCGTATGTAATATGTACGGACGGAGTATACGTATAGCTAGCTACACTGAAACAGACGCTTTACCATTTATTTACTCTAGGATTATGTGTATTTATACGTGCATGGAACAGATGCCTACGATAAAAAGCGTTGGGATGATGTTATAGCGAACATGGAAGAATCCGTATCATCTTATTTACAAGCCGAAGAGGAATGTCGTGTGCAATGTGAAGGTCCATTCAATCAAAACTGGTATCCTGACTTTATACCTGCTGTGGCTAGTAAAATAGGCTCGAAATAATTCCAAAAAAGCAGACTTTGTTCAATGATAATTCATTTTTTAGATCACTTTGCGCATTGCTTACAATGTAAGAGAGAGTGTAAGCAACAGTTGAGCACACTGAATGGGGAGAAGCATGATGATTTGTTTGCTAGCCATTACCACTACTTGCAATACGCATATTTCAAAGGTTGATTTTGTTTATGAAAAACTAATTGTTTTATGAGTTTGAAATATTTTTAGTTGGCAATGTCAAAGCTGCTTGTGCAGCAGTGTCCAGTTATTTATTATTTTATCCGTTCGATGAAACAATGCAACACAATATGGATTATTATAAAAAACTGCCAAAAGTAAACGCTGACGATTTTAAACCTCGTATGGTACGTTACTCATTTTGTTTTCATTTAATTTGTTCCTGTTATTATTTTATTCTATCTTTAGGAGGCTGTAACGTATTACCATAGAAATAAATACGAGGAAAAAATAATGGAATATATATTTTCAATGTTTACGTCCGAAATAATTGATTCAAAGGTAGCTTTGCCATCTTTTTTACATGTTTAAAGTAATGTGGCATGTGGTTTTGTGTTTACTAACAGTCTTCAACTTTTAGGTTTATGAAAGCCCTTTTCATACAAGTGAGAATTTTATTTAATTAATGTGGAATATAATTTTTTAACTGCTTTGTATATATGGAGTTCTCTTCTTTTTATAACGTATATATTTATTTATTTATTCGCAAATGATTTCTTTGTTGGTTTTTTTTGTTGAAATAAAATTTAGTTTTTATCTACATTGGTCTGTCTTATGTGTTTCTCTGTGTGGAGTGAAAAATCAGATTTAGATTCTTATAAAAATACAGTTAAAGAGTTTTATGTTTTTGTTTTGACAAATGATTGGAAATCAAAAAATTTATATCGCGTGTAAATGGGCAATTAAAACTTATAATCTTTATTCAGTTGCCAACAATTGCGCATTATATTACAGGTAGTTTCTGACTGACATGTAAACAAATATACGAAATGTTTGGTAATAAAACGTCTATCAAATATTGCATAAATTAAATTTATATTTGGCATTGCTTTAATAAATTATAAATTACGCATACAGAACGTAACAATTATTGTACAGTTGCAATAACAAACGCCAAACGCTAAACGCCATGTTTCTAAATCTGATTTAAGAAAGAAACTAACCGAGCTTTATTACATATCATTATATTTTGGATTAATATTCTAAAATTCTAAAATTTTGATTTGATTCTACAATATAACAATTATATTTTCTGTTTCCAAATTAGGAGGGAAAAATGTACGGTGGGTTAATAAATTTTACCAATAAGAGAACTCGTTTTACGCTTGACGATTTTATTTCGGAGCGGGAGTGTAAAACTTTATTAGAAACTGCTAAAAATTATTCAGTTATTGGAGATGGTTACACTGGAAAAATGTCACCACACACCATTCATGAAAACTATGAAGGTTTATCCGTAAATAGGTTAGCAAAACTCGTTTCATTAAAATTATTGGACAGGCAGTTGTTAAATTTATTCCTAAAAATATCTGGAAACGTTAAAAATGCCATCGAAGATTATTTTCAAGTTACAAAACGATTACATTTTACGTACACGCATTTAGTTTGTAGGAGCGCAATTTCAGGTATTTTATTAGAAATAATTAGAAAAATACATTTATAATTTGATAAAAACTAAAATCTGCAAGTGTAAATTTTAGGTTTTCAAAAAAATCGGAGCGACTTTAGTCATCGCGTCCACGCAGATAATTGTAATATTAAAGATGATGGTAGCTGTACGAAAATTTCGCCAGCATTTACTTGGCGCGATTTTACTGCAATTTTATATCTAAATGGTGATTTTTTAGGCGGCGATTTATTTTTTTCGCGCGACTATTACGGCAAGGAAATTGAGGTAGGATCTAGAATATATTAAGTATATAAGTGAAATGCCAGAGAATTACGAAACATTTTTTAGCAAACTATCCAACCAATTTGTGGACGGTTGGTCGGTTTCACATCGGGCGCTGAAAATTTGCATGGTGTTTCAGCGATAACTGAAGGTACACGATGTGCCTTAGCCATATGGTTCACATATGACGTGCGAAATGTGGAAGCTGATCGAAAATTATTATATAATATGTTAGGAACTTGAGGCTTAAAAGAGATTTGTTTGTTTGCTTTATATTTATTCATGTAAACTGTTATTTAATAAATGCTGAAAGATGAGTTAATTATGACATATTATTATTATTATATTACATTATATTATATTATATTATAGATTATATTTATTAATATAAAATAAGCAAATTGAATCTGGTTGTGGCGAGGGGTTTTAATTAGTTTATTGGCTGCAATTACTATTGAAACTCAAGTACAAGATTACGTGTAAAAATGACTTAACATGTCGATAATACGCGAGACATTTACGAATAGAAAACTTGCGTAAATTTTCAGTGGCGTTCAAAAAAATATGCGAAATAATTCGATTTGGATGTAGGTTAAATGTTTGTTTTCAGCTCATTCTTTCATGTTGCATTTTCGTTAACTATTCCATTAATGTGTTAAAATGTTATATGAAACATATTAATGTGTTGATATGCTACCTGTCGTCGTCAAGTTGAAATCATTTGGATAGTTGGACTCAAATACGTATGCACAAGGTCGGAAACGACGCCACTGAAAAGCGTCGGGACGCATTATGGACCACCTTAATCTGGGCTAGTGTCTCTCAGTGTTAAGTGTTCATGTGAGACGTGGTGTGAAGCGGCTATGGAGATCAGCCGAAAGTGGAGGTTCTGGTGTTTTCTGTTGGGATTATTTTTTCTCGCCACTACCTTGCAGGGTGAGTTGATTTAAACAATAATTCAACAATATTTAAACAATACACCACACGATTATTTCATTTTAACATACTTTGCGCTATAAATATACAAACTCTTAATTAACTCTTTTTACCTGTATTATAATTTATTTTAATTTCGCTATGAATTTAAATTATTATGTAAGTTATAGAATGACCCTGGTTTTGGTCCTACGTTTACATATTTTTGCGGTTATTTTAAGAACTTTATGTATCTAATAATAATATATTACATTTAAAATTATATTACACTGATATTTATATGTAGATTATTATTCAATTTGCTTCTATCGATCACAGAAGCGTTAAGCGTTAAGCGTTAAGCATACTTATTGATTTCAGTTAGTAAATGAATTTGCAACTATTATTATACGTTTTTTTTAAACTAGCGCAATCATTTAAAACTATTTTAAAACACCTATAAATTGATGACAATTGAAACTTTATATTCATTTGCGAATACGCTGTTGAACTTTCATTTGACTATAGTCAGTTTTGTAATTTTTAAAATTATGAAATCTAATTTAAGATTATCTACTACTGCATAATGACGACATATCGGCCTTTTGCCAGCTTTCATGATTCCCTAGACTACATTTAAATTTAGATCATTTTGAACGTCGATTCAAAATTCTATGCAATATATACATATATACGTTTACATGCACGCACATACTCTCATACACAAATATTCTATAAAAGTTTAAATATAACGTTTCTTTTTTATTATTTTATTTTTTAACGTAGCAATAAACATTTTTTTCATGATAAAATGAAGTAGTCATGTATATAAACTGCTAGTGAACATGGCTTCTATATTTTATTAAATAAAAAGAGTATAAATATATTTCCGAGATGTAGATTAATCTCATGCAAATTCCTGGATAAAATCTACTATTTTATAAGAATTTTTATGTCGGAATTATGTTACCTTTATATGACGCATTTATTTTTTTGTTTTAATTTCATATTAATAAATAAGGTGTGCAAGGTGAGGTTGAGTTAGAAAGCGGCCCATCTGAATCGCAATGTAGACCGTATATCGAAAAGGCACTTAAGGAATTGGATAAAGTCGAGACAGAACCTACCGATCCAGGAGCTTCATCGGAACAAGAGGGAGATGTTCCTAGTACAGAAGCAACTGCAGACGACTCCGAACACGTAACCAGTGCCGGAGAAGACGACACCGACAAAGGCGAATCAACCGAAAGTACTGAGGCTCAGCAGGTAACAATAATTTGCAATTTATTCCAGTCGTTATTCATGTTTAATCATTTAGGAAGAACAATCAACGGAAGCATCGGTAGAAGATCAAGCAAAAGAAACCAGCGCTGAAGCGAAAGTATGATATACTAGTTTTTATTTTTCTATATGTTACATTTCTTTGTAAATGTTTTAATTACTAGGATAGTGTGGAACAAGACGAATCTCAAGGTACGCAAGAAGATGATAAAAAATCAGAGGAAGGTGATGAAGGTAGTAAAGCTGAAGAATCCGTAGAGCAAGCTGATGAGGCTGCAGCAGCATCTACTGAATCTCAGGAACAAGGAACTGAAGAAGTACAAGCTGAATCTACCGAGCAAGAAGGAGAGAAGAAAGAAAGTGCTGAAACGGCAGAAAGTACAGAAGCCGCATCCGATGGAGAAGCAGACACTAAAGAAGAAGCCGATGATTCTCAGGCACAATCCGCTGAGGCAGAAGATGTAAAATCTACCGAAGGTGACGAGACACCATCCCAAGAGGCAGCAGCGGAAGCCGAAGCGGAAGGCGAAAAATCTGCCGAAGATGAACAATCACATGAACAAGCACAATCTGGTGAAGCGACTGAGGAAGAAGGCGCCAAATCACAAGAAACAGCTGAGTCGCAAGAAGTAACCGGCGAAGAAGCATCCAAACAAGAAGGATCTGTAGAAGAACAAGCTGAAGAATCGAAAGAGGGCGGCGAGGAATCGCAGGAAGCTGATGCGCCGTCTCAAGAAGGTGCCGAAGCATCACAAGAGGATGCTGAAACTTCTAAAGAAGGAGAGGGAGCATCTAAAGAAGATGCTGCATCTGCTGAAGGTCAAGCTGAATCAGCTGAAGATGATACTAAATCTCAAGAAACTGCCACAGAGGAAGATAAGACAGGTGAGGATGTGAGCGCTGACAAAGCCGCAGCCTCAGAAGATTCTCAAGCAGCACAATCTGCTGAAGAAGCTGCTTCTGCTGAAGAAGGTGCTGCGTCAGCGGAAGAAAGCGCTGCTTCTGTCGAAGAAGCTGCTGCATCTGTTGAAGAAGGCGCTGCATCTGTCGAAGAAGGCGCCGCTTCCGTAGAAGAAGGCGCTGCTTCTGTAGAAGAAAGTGGTGCTTCGAAGGAAGGAGCCGCTTCGGCAGAAGAGGGTGCTGCATCAGTTGAAGAAGGTGCCGCTTCGGTAGAAGAAGCGTCAATGGAAAAAGAAACAGCAGAGAGCCAGGAAGCTGAAGCTGATAAAGAATCAAAAGAAAGTGCTGCTCCAAGTGCTGAAGAGCAAGCGGAGAGCAAAGAAACTGCCGAAGAAAAATCAGCTGAGGGCGGCGATTCTGAAGCTGCTGTAGCTTCAGAGGAAGCATCGCAGGCTGATACTGCCGAATCAACTGAAGGAGAATCTAAAGAAGTTGTGCCTGAAGAAGATTTAATATTAGAAATGGAAATACCGGAAAACTTAAGACCCAGAGATCAAATCGATCAATTATTGAAATTGGATGATACCTATAAAGAATCCGAGGCCGTTGTTAATCGTATTGCTGAAGTAACACTGAGAGAATTAAAACGATTATATGAAAATGCTATTAAACCTTTAGAAACTCTTTACAAATATAGAGACTTAAGTAATAGACACTTTGGCGATTCAGAGATCTTTTCCAAACCACTTGTATTGTTTATGGGACCATGGAGCGGTGGAAAATCTTCCATAATCAATTACTTATTGAATAACGAATACAATGTAACGTCTTTAAGAACAGGTACGTTAATAATGTAATAAATTGCTATATAAAAATTTAAAAAATATTAATAATCAATGGTAGGTGCCGAACCTTCTCCAGCTTATTTCAATTTATTGATGCATGGAAGCGAACCAGAAGTGCTAGATGGAACACAATTAGCTGCCGATTTTACATTTGCTGGATTGCAGAAATTTGGTCAAGGTTTGGAGGAGCGTTTAAGAGGCCAAAAGCTGCCAAGTAAATTATTAGAAAAGGTAATTTATTAACATATTTTATTGCTTTATGATTTATGAGAATTATTGTTACGTAGGTGAATATTGTTGAAATTCCCGGAATACTCGAAGTTCGAAAGCAAGTTTCAAGAGTCTTTCCATTTAACGACGCTTGTCAATGGTTTATTGATAGAGCAGATATTATATTCTTGGTATACGATCCATCCAAGTTGGATGTTGGACCTGAAACCGAAGCTATTTTGGATCAACTTAAAGGCAGAGAGCATCAGGTAAAGATAATTATAGTTTAATTGTCATTTAAACTACAGTTTGCTATTTGTATTTGTAGACACGTATCATTCTTAATAAAGCCGATCAAGTTAAGCCAGAAGAATTGATGAGAGTACAAGGCGCTCTTATTTGGAATATATCGCCTCTCATGTCTTCGGCTCAACCTCCAGTCATGTACACAACATCATTGTGGTCAAGACCTTATGAAGCTTGGGCACCCGTTCGCCTATTACAAGCCCAAGAACGTGCATTTTTAAGAGATTTACGATCAGCTGTCGATAAAAGAATTGATAATAAAATTTCAAGCGCGCGAAGATTTGCCGTATGTATTTTCTATAAATAATTTACCGCGTGTAACTAATACTCTGCTTTATTTTTAGGTACGCGTTCGTAACCATGCTAAAATGGTAGATTGTTACTTGACTACTTATTACAATCATAAGTCAGTATTTGGAAACCGTAAGCAGGTTGCCGATCAAATCATTGAACATCCACAAGACTATCACATTTATGAAGGCTTGTCGACATTGACAAACATTTCACGTTACGATCTTCCCGATCCAGACGTTTATAGGGACTTCTTTAGATTGAATCCATTGTATGAGTTCCAACAGCTTTCATCAACATGTACTTATTTCAGAGGATGTCCAATCAATAGGCTTGATGTGGCCATTGCTTATGATCTCCCGGAATTAGTAGGAAAACACAAGAAAATGGTTGAAACGGCACTAGCAGGAATCAAAACAGAAAGTTGATTTTCCTTAAATTCGGACCAAATACATTTTGGCAGGTGTAGAATCCTGTTTAATTCCACAATCAAGGATGATAGTGCCAAATGTGAAAAAATCAGGGTGCTATCTTACACTTAGTGCAAACATTGTTAAAATTAAAAAAATCTTGACTTTTGTGCTGTGCACAGACTATTCTGATAAATAAATAAAGCTTACATAGTCCTCTGCCAAGTGTGTAAATCGCATTTACGAATTCCTGCAAACGGATTGTTTAAAACGAAATTAATTAGTTACCTCTTTAAAAATATTAAATTATATAAGAAATAACGAAACGCATATCTAGGATCTAAACTATATATGACGTTTTATAAGGGACCCTTATATGATTTTTAATAAAATGTAATATTTTGTTTAGATCAAAACTAAGCGTTACTAGATTTGCGTCAAATTTTATAAACTACCGAAATGCGCTCATTTAATATAACTATATATAATATATATAACACAAGTTTACAAGTTCCAAGAGAGTTATGTATAAAATGTATAATATAATATTTACGTCAACGTTATTTATTCCTTTTAGTAGTTTTATCATCGTTTTTGTTTCAGATAGCTACTGCATATATTGTAAATAAACTTAAAGTTATTTAATTCTTATTCGTTACATTATGTATATCGGAATAAGTTCTTCATCATTTACATATTGAAAAAAAAATGTTGTAACATCTTTAAACATTTTAGGTTTAAGTTATCATTATTTATGGATAATTTTAAATAATATAAGAAAACTACATTTGATTTTTATTTATTTCATGTGTCTAAAGATACGTGCGAAAAATGATCTAATTTTAATCTTTTTTCAATACTTAAATATACAGAATAGGCTCATCAGAAGTTACTTTTGAAATAATCAATAATAGTGGCGCGCATATTCTTTTAGATCAATAGTTTGGTAGTTCTTGTTTAATACAAACATTACATGCTGTGCGTTATAAACGCACGGTATTTTATTAAAAATGGCTTTACTATGGGAAGATAAAGAAGTTAAATTTGATATTCCGTTCTCGTAAGTTTTTAATATATTTTCAATTTCAATCAATGATGTGCGATATTTTAGGGAAATGCGTTTAAAACCCGGCGAAAAGATCGTTGATAAATTAGATAATATTGAAGATACAAAAGGTAATGGAGGTGATAGGGGCAGATTAATTATTACAACGATTAGAATGTTGTGGCATTCTACGGCTAGTCCTAGAGTTAATTTATGTAAGCTTCCTAAAATTACATGGCAATTTAATAAACTTTATATAATTACAGCGATCGGCTACAATGCGATTATTAGTATTAGCACTAAAATTGTTAATTCTGTAAGTTGGCTTCCATCATCCATCAACTAATTGAATCTAAACGATTGATATTTTTTAAAGAAATTACGCGGTACGACGCAAGCTCTACACATTTTAACTTCATCCAACAGTACACGATTTGAATTCATATTTACTAACCTCATACCTGGCAATATGAGACATTTCACTTCTGTTATGGGAGTTCATAAGTAATTGGAATTAAATAGGAATGATAAAGGCGGTTCTTAATCTAATTAAAACTATTACAGAGCTTATATGTCATCAAAACTTTACCGCGAATTAAAACTACGAGGCGCTGTGGTACATAACAAACAACTGAAAATACTTCCACTCGAACAAGTTTTCACCACTTTAGCGGGCGTTTGGAATTTGTCGAGTGACCAAGGAAGTTTAGGTACACTGATAATATCAAACGTTCGTATTGTGTGGTTTGCTGATATGAATGAAGGATTTAATATTTCGTTACCGCATCTACAAATTGAAACGGTAATGTTTGCTTGCTTATAAACGAATCAACCATATATATAATATATATATTATTAAAACAAATTGCTTCATTTGCAGATTAAAATACGAGATTCGAAATTTGGAACAGCGCTTGTGATAACGAGCACATTGATGAGCGGCGGATTTATTTTAGGCTTTCGAATCGATCCCGAAGATAAATTATCAACAATCTATAAAGAATTAATATCATTACATTCTGTTTACACAAAAAATCCTATTTTTGGCGTTGAATATAAATGGAGTAATCAAAATGAGGATGAAGTTAGTACGCAATTTTTGATTGATGATTTCACCGAAGTCGAAGAGCCGAAAGGTGAAATGTCAAATGCGCTAACTGCATATTTGGCCGATGAAGGACACGTTAAAGATAGAATGCCGGTTTATTCCGAGGATTTAGGGTTGGCGATCGAAAGCGTCAAAGAAGGGTATACATTGCAAAAGTTATGGGAAGTAATACCAATTTAAGTTTATTTTAAAAACTTGGGCATAAAAATAACGTGTAAATGTAAATTTATAAATTGTAATTATAAATATTTTCGTTTAAATATCATGACTATAAAATGTTTATGTTATTTTAATCAAACAAAAATATTTTAATATTTATCTAATATATCACCTAACTAAAGGATATTTTTAGTACGTTTATGAACTGCATTACCATTCACCTCAAGTGTGTCTTGACTGTTTTGTGACTTTCTGAAATAATCGCACGTTGCGTAGATTAATAACTATTAGTTGTTAAAATAGAACAACCTGTTTGTATCGAGGGGCGTAATAATGTCAGGAAAATGTCGATGATAAGAACCACGATTCATCAAATATCTCTGCTTGCTGGTTTTCGTTGGTCGCGGATTTAGTTTCGCTTCACATCTCTATAACAAAATAAGCAAAATAAACCAGTGGCGCTATTTAATAATGAATCATATATCATTAATTAAAGTGCTAATTTATTAAATCGAAGTGGCACTTCAAAAACTACGAATGGCTTAAATGAAGGCAACTCAACACTACACTGAATGATTTAAAAAATAAATCTACATATACTTGTGTTTCTAACAAACTCATTCATCATCATTGGATGAGCTGCGCCAGTCACATTGAAAAACTTCTACATTGTTGTGAATTTAAAACCTTTAGCAAGATGTGCTTTGATAACAAGTTTTTTGCTTATTTAGCTTACTTTCAAATACTGTTTTGATTTATTAATTTCAGTAGTCCTTGTATTAGTGCACACTTCTTCAAAACTAAACCCTGTAAAATTTATTTTTTTATTGAATAACTAATAAATGAATACAAAATGAATAGTAATAAAATAATTAATTACCGGGTGCTGGTGGTGTTTTGCTAATTTTATTTGACAGTGGAGGAAAGCTTTCAGAATTTTTCTGTATGCCCACATCACGATTTCGCAATTTGTGTTTCCTTTTCGATATCATCGGAAATTTTAATTTCATTTCAAGATTTGGTCCAGTATCACAATTCGTTTCTCCACTAACTGTTACAGACCATCCTCCTAATTATCATTAAAATAGAATATTATTTTCTAAATGAAACGTATATTTTTCCAATTACCATTGTGTATTTTCTGATCTTGCTTGTATGTTAACGCAGATTGTTCAGACTCTGAATCCGATTCGCAACAACCCTCTTTATTATCAAAATTGTGACACTTAAACGTTTGCGTTTGATTAGAATAAATGCTTGCTGATTTTTGCGTACTTTTGCTCGACTTCGAAGCCATAGCTTGTGGGCCTAAATAAATATCTTATTTACATATTAGACATTTTATTTGTGTGCATACGTTTTGATTAAGTGCAATTAATTACAAATATTTTTTATTATTATTATTATTATTATACGTATTATTATTATTGACGTATCTGTTTGCTAAGATGTGTACCTTCATCCGATGTACTATCAGGCGAACTACTTTTTTGTAACATATAGAAAGTAATCCATCCTTTTGGAATATTTGCATTATCCAATTCCTTTTTAATACTTTCCGCTAATTTCGGTTCCTCTATGAAATACGTCTTTTCCAAATTATTATTTTCTAATACTTGATTTGTTAATATTTCAGCCGCTTTCTCAATCAAACTTGGATTGTTATTGTTTAAATTTTTATTATGTTTTTCCTCAATTTTTGTTACTGTAGAATGCTTGGAACGATGCTCGGCTTGCAAAAATGTTCTGTTTACATCTAAATCGTCACGATTCAGTGTGTCGATTAATATGTTTGCTATTAATTGGTCGAGTTTCGGATCGTTGTTAGTCACATCGAAATCTAAGAAGCTTGGCTTAATCTGTTTTATATCTTTGCTCATTTTTGGCTGCTTATTTATAGGTATTGGTATTTTTGATTTTAATTTTGGTACTTCATTGAAAATACGTTCAGGCTCCACAATTTCCATTATTTCTAATATCTCAATCTCTTTGCAATTTTCCGTTTTTTGATAATACTTTCTTGTTGTTTCTCGTTTTGTTTTGCTGATGATTTTTTCAGTTTTAAATTGTTGCCGTTTTGGCAAGTAGAATGATTTTGTCGTCTTACTACTATGACTTTCTTGTACTTCTCTATTTTTTACACAAGAACGATGTCCATAACTTTTCTGATCGCTTTCACTACTTCTATCTCTTTTATTATCAATTATAGGCAGAATTGTCGATTTCTTTTTCTTAGATGATGCTTTACTTCTAGCCAATTCAGGACTACTTGTGAAATATGGATGAACATTTCCATTCTCAATATCTAGTTTACTAAACGAACTCAGATTATTTTCTTTGATTTTTTGTTCACGTTTTAATTGACGCTTTAAAAGTCTTTCTTTTAGTCTTGTTGGTAGCAGTTCAGACATATCCTTATTTTTGTTCAGATCGGAGGTTTCTTCATTTTCAATTGGAATATAAAAAACGGACGGCTTTTTCGGAAGAACAACTTTATTGTTGTCGCTATTGTCGGGCAATAAAGATAAGGTGTCTCTCTTGGATCCATTGCGTGGTGATTGTGGATCATCCAAACTATCAACTAGGCTTGCAGTTTCCGATTCTTTATCAAACGACTCATTTGAAGAAATATTAACCTCCATGGAGCTTGTTTTTGGTAAGGCTGATAAACGAGGTACAGGCGGTGTTGGTTTAGTCTTGTAAGGACTGCCTACGCTTATTTCGCTCATCGTTTTTTTCGGCTCAGATTTTATAACCTCCTCTTTTGGAATCGTAAAACTTGGCAGTTTTTTAACATTTATTATCGTAGGCTGTGGCGTTTCCACATTAAAGCTTTTATTTAAAATGACATCTTGCATGACCTTCTTAAATATTAGATTTAACGTCGATTGACTAAGTTGAACATTTGTTATCACATTTAAATTCGTACGATCAACAGTTTGAGTAGCGGATTCATTCAAGGTTTTATCTGCCTCATGTTTTGGTATAAAATCATACGATTTTTGTGAATTTTCACTTATTACAAATTGATACTGTATTGGTAAACTTGCTAATTGTTCATTATTATCATTATTGTTATTACTATTACTATGCGAAGCGACGTTTGTATGAATTTCATAAGTTTGCGTATGATTATTATTATTATTATTTTTGCTATCACTGGATTCGGTTGATGCGGGTATCGGTGTGGTTAAACTTTGTGAATGTGCACTTTCTGATAATACAATAGACATAGCGGCGTCCGTTGGCCTGCTCGAAGCTTCGGGAGAAACTGTCCATGTTGTATTGCTAAATTTGCTTGAATACACCGTAAATGAATCGTCGTATTCATCGAAGCTTTCATTTGATAACTTTCTACTTCTAGATAGCTCAGGTGATTGCTTTATTAGAAGGCTATATTGTGATGAATCGTTTGTTGATGGTTTACGTTTTGGTGATGTTTGCAAATCGGGTGATCGCCTTCTATGACTTGGAGATGATTCAAATATATTTTTCCTGCTACTTCGTACATGTTCGGGCGTTGAGTAGTTTGAACCCAATTTCATCTTACCAAACGAGTACTGCCATTCGGCGTAGGTGCGCGGAAATTGTAGCGTTTTTGAACTTTCCCAAAATCGCTTCATTAATGTTGATTTTCTTATATCAATATCCTTTTTTCTCAAATTGGATTCACTACTTGTATTAAAAGGCCAATTGCAACTCTGCGTGCTTTCCGAATTTTGTGAACGGTCACTTTCTTGCGATGACGAACGTTGTTGAGCAAGTGTATGCCTAACGAAAATAAAAAAATAAATTAGATATAATATGTTAATAATTAATGTTAATATTACTACCAGGTTGTTAAATTTCGATTTCGCTTCATTGCAGCTCGCAAAAACCGTACAAGCGTTTTTAACAGCTTTATGAATTCTAAAAGCTTTTCATATGAAATAATAACAACCTGCTGCTAATCTCATACAACATCTATCGACTATACGTATTATGTATGTAGGTCAATGACTAATATAAGAGTTTGCGTTTTTCAGCAATACTTTATTTAAATAAATAACTAAATGAATTAATTATTAACATGACTTACTTTCGCATTATCGTTTCAGGCGCGCTCAATCGTCGTCTAGTTAATATTGGTGGTGTTATCTCAACTGATGACATGTTATTAAGTTTTCTAAATCGACCCTCCATTGCTTAAAATATTAAAAAAAAAACTATCGTAAGTTAAATGTGGTTAAAATAAATAGATAATTAAAAGCAGGCGAAGCATTTAATTAAAGAGTTAGCATGTTAGCATGTAACACTCACCTGTATTTACTGGAAACTAAGATTCAATAATACATTCTATATTTTATATTTGCACTAGTTAGTCATATTAGATGCTATTAGTAAGAGTGTATAAAACGTAATAAATTCTTTTTCGTTTTTGTGTTATTCAGGTTAGAGACCAAAATTGTTTTACACATTTACCCGCACTATTGCCTTCACGTCAGGAAAGAAATAATAAGCGGTCGATATTTGTATAAACTAACCGAATCTATATTTTCTTTAGGAAAATTTTTCCAACACGCATACGTATTGCCATCATTTTCCTACACAACACAATAAATACGATAATTAGAAACGTTCATTATACGGTTTGATTTTTATCACATTTTCAAATCTGGAAAATATGAGAAAACGTTTTTTAATGCGATGTCAGTAACTTGTATTTCAACAGGCCATTGAATTATTTATAATAATCAATAAGACACGTATTATATATTCCAGACCTATAGACGTAGATGTATTTAAATTGTTTTATATTGATGTGCGGTTGCTCTATAATACCATTTAAACTTGTTGATTAATAATGAATTCGAAATGTCGATTATACAATAAAAAAAGCACGACGCATATCACCATTTGGTATATTTAACATAATTCAATACCCTTCAGTATCGTAATATTTTAACAGGTAATTACTCATTATTCAGTCATTTATTTATCCAACATTGTCATACAATAATATACATACATATATCATTTAAAAATTTATTTGCATTGCACAAAAATTAAAGATAAAGAGTAGTAGGGATAATCATAATTATATTCCCACTTGGGAATGGTATAAACTGAAACAATTAAGAAAAATTTGTTGGGTTAAACTTTAAAGCTGGCTTAGATATAAGCAGCATTATATAGTTTAGGGATTAAATAAACAATTTTATAATATGCATCAAGAATTATTAACGTGGCCAAGATTTCGAATTCAAATTTCTAATGTGCGCTTGTTAATCAAATAAAAGCTGCCGTCGCACCGTTGATTTGTTTTTGTTTCTTATTTTCTTTTTAATATATTAGCTCGCTATTCTAAAATTGTTGTTGGTGTTAAAAAAAATTACGCAATTCCCTTGGCAAGTTTTATGTAAAACAAGTATAATTATTCGAGCTCGGTGAAAATAAATAAATAAAAATAAGCAAAATACATATAAGATAAAACAGCAGCAGTTTTTTTGCATAATAGAAGCTCATTAGTCCGAAAAACAATTCAATTTCTTTCAACTCAACGCAAATTGTTTGTTATAAAACTATTAATATAATAGGATGTGG
The DNA here is from genome assembly GCA_030264715.1 of Adinopsis sp. GC000173. Classification (NCBI taxonomy): domain Eukaryota; kingdom Metazoa; phylum Arthropoda; class Insecta; order Coleoptera; family Staphylinidae; genus Adinopsis; species Adinopsis sp. GC000173. The sequence goes on along the minus strand of JARJDW010005569.1, from coordinate 130,693 downwards.
GTTGATGGTAAGTGTTACTTTTATTACGCACATGTTGAGTTGATTTTAAATATTTGCCAGTCGAACGAGTCGAACTAGACAAATTGATAAACTAATAGGCAACCAATATTGCAATTATATACTTTAAGTGTATGCTTATAGATGGTGTTTGGTGTTTTAAATTGTTTTGAATGCAGTTCAACGAGTTTGAACGCTTTAAATAATAATAATGTTTTTACAGGGCAATATTCTAATTACAAATTAGTTGATAAGAAGCTCATTAAACAAAGTTAAGTACAAAATTAAATTCCAATGTTCTATTTTGCCAGTTGTTTGACATGTATCACTTGTTTGTTTGTTTTATCGAATCGAAAAAATACGTATGTATTAGGAAATTCGTAATTTACATTCGTATCTATGCTACTTCAATTACGATCATCAATAAGATAAGAGGTTCTTTGTTTGCAACAAAGAAAAAATGAATAGCCTCCACTCGATCAGTTATTAATTATGGATAAATTAGGGTGATTTATAAATATGCAGCGTCAAACAAATATAACAGCGAATTGTTAGCGAGAAGAAATGCCACAACAATCCATTGTTTCTTATATAATATTGAGAAATATTTTTCTATTTCTTATCAACGCTTGCTCAATAACAAATATTTGTTTTTAATCATTCGCTATTCCAAATTCACCTATATTACTTTCACATTCAAGTTAATAATTGTAAGTGAAGATTATTTTCTTATATTATACGTATATTATATTCTAACTGTATATTACCTTACCACCTACGCAGTGCGTTGCCTATAAATAAATAAGTAATAGATAAATAATGCTTTACATTCGATTTTATTTATTTGCGAGTGATTTGTTGTTAAGCGATAATGGACAATGGTTCAATTGCTTTAACTATCATTTCGATATTATTTTTATCATGAATGACATTCTTAAATAAAGTATTCTTGAAACAAAATGATATTAGTTACATTACAGTACAGACATGTGTCTATTGTACAATACATAAACTAAATTCATTATCGTAGAAACATTTTTAGACAATTCATAATGATATGCGTGCGTCATACAATACTTACCTGATAAGTAATTGAAAGTATGTTTTAAAAAATGCAATATTATTAACAATATTTATTGTCGTTAATTAAAACAAAATTCACATTTCTTTTATATATATTACAATTTATATAATTTAGTAATAACATTACATTTCACAATTAATAAAAATTAGTAAAAAGTTATTTTGGAATGTTGCTTGCGTATCGATCAATTAATTACCTAACAACTAATACATTAATGATTATTATAACACAGAAATAAACAGACTTAAAATGTTAATTTAACATGTGGCGTTCTCCCCACAAAACAATGACATTTATTTACTTATACTGGAAATTTTTCTTCGGACAACGGTTTGTAGACCAATCCACTATGTTTCTTATTTTTCAAATTTGTTGTCCATGGTGGAATGATTTTGATTTGCGGTGCATTTGATCTGCACTTATTCTTCTTTTGCAAAATGCATAATATTACTGATACGGTCAAAATAAGTACAATTAACGCAGTCAAAACGAATACCAATGTCGGTAGAAGGAAGAATACAAATTCGCTGCTTGCACCTTGCTCCGGATAATCTCTGTTTATTTTTGGATCGATTGCCGCCACATCCTCAACATCCTCTTGGAGTATTTTGAAATCCTCCTCATTATCGCTTGACTCAGCATCACTATTATCATTATCATCATGCAACATAGTATCTGCATTATTATTATCATTGTTACTATCATACATATCATATTCATAATGATCATCATAGTCATCGTCAGTGTAATCATCAATGGGGCAAAGATCCATCCAAGTTTGAGTGGCATTGTGTTTTCCTTTCTCGGCGCCAACGTTTACTTTATTCGTTTTAAGCCATTTATACATATCTCCAAACATTTTACCTTCACATTTTAATGGATTGTTATTTAGATTTAATACTTGTATTTTACCCATAACATTTAACTCATCCAAAGTCACCTTTTCTATTTTATTATTTTCAGCATTTAATTTAATCAAATTCAGTTTAGTGGTTTTATCGCCAGGCCATAGATTGACAATATTGCAATTACTGATATCCAATGATTCCAAGTTCGTAGTTTCTTTGAATAGTTTAGCTGGCACGTTTGTTAGTTTATTCTCCGCTAAATTCATATGTTTCAAATGGAAGTTTCTAGAGAATGCATCAGCATCCAAGCTTCCAAGAAGATTGCTACCCAAATCTAATTTTTTTAAATACTCTAATGAGTAAAACAATGATTTAGGTAATTCCTTAAGATGATTGTTTGTCAATATAATTTCCTCTAATAACATGAATGGTTCAAACGCATCTTCTTTCAAATATTTTATATTGCAATTGTCACACGACAACACACGTAAACGGAATGGTAATCGATCTTTCGATATTGGCATTTGAATAGTCTCAATGATGTTTTCATCCAATTTCAATACGTGCAAATTTGGCGATTCATTAATTAGATTATCAGGCATATTTAGCAATAAATTTGCAGATAAATCAATACGTTTCAGGTCTAGATTTAGGAATAAACCATCGGAGAATGCTTTAATATTATTATCGCGCAGATTCAATCGATATACTTGTGAAATATTACGTAAGAATTCGGCATCGTTAAGATCACAACTTTCCAGATTCAAGTCTTCAATGTAGAACGATTTTGTTTCAAATGTCTTGATTGGATTATGGCTCAGATCGAAGCTAACAGGATCGTATTCATCATGAATCTCAACTGTAGTATTTACAATAAACTTGTTAATTCTATTCCATGATAAATCTAATTCCGCAATTGGATCGTTTAATATAAATTCGGTAAGAGAGTTATTTTTTAAGTTTAATGCTGCTAGATTTGGACAATCCTTTTGCACAAACTTGGTCAATTTGCAACCTTCCAAACTTAAATGGTGCAACGCTTGTGAACTAATACCATAAAAGTTTTTCAGGTTACTGAACGACATGTTGACATTTCTTATATGCTTGAATAATTTAGGCGGAATTTCAACATTAAAATTTGAATGTCGAATATTCAACGTTTTCAAGTGGCCGAAATTGGAAATAAAGGCAACGGAATCGATAAAATCGATTGTGCCATATTCAATTGTGAGTTCAATTAGTTTTTGAAAGGATGTTGTACTCAAATGTATCGGTGCTCGTGGATTCTCTATTTTTAGATGCGTAATTACTGTATTGTTGGAATCAATGTTTAAGCTTGGGCACTTAGCTTGCGAATTTTCGGTGCATTCACATTCTTTCGGGCACTCGAGGGAATATGCAGCTGATATGGCAAGCAAAATGAAAAGCCATCGAATCATGGCTAGCTTCTATTATCTGAAAATGAAAATACATTTGATAATTAATTTGTAGATTGTTGTGTTGCACAATAATTAATACAGAAAAAAAATTGACGCACGTAAATGGCTTTGTATGGATGATCACATACAACCTTGAATTATTTACATTATCACACTTTAAAAATTATATTACGCATTCTCTACTTAGCGTACACTAATTAAATATAATATATACATTACTTACAATTGTAACAACTAGCTTAAAATTAGTAAATTGTATAGCAGAAATGCGTTTTGTCCAGAATGGAAACTCAATTAAGTACAACAGGTAGACACTAAACCACTAAATACGACCAATACGACTGAATGTAAAATTGCTTAAGTGTGAGCCTATATATTACAGCTTTCATTCCATAGATGGAACAAAAATTAATTTAGAAATCAATAATTAATTAAATTCTTTGTTTATAAAAACTATTATTCTAAAGATATTTTATTTTATTTTAGAGTATGCAGTTATAAATGAGTATTTAAATAATATTAAATAGAAGAAATATCGATATATAAAATTTATAAATTCTGAACATGCAATTACCTGTAATTTCTGGGTAGCTATTACCTGTTCAAACAGGTAACAACTTTAAACTTTTTACCGCTAGATGGTATGAGCATATCAAGCGACATTTCATAAATGATTAAAAAACTTTAGTTTCTATTTATGTAATGATAATTCGAATAATTCTTTCGTAAGTTGCCATTCACAGCAATTTGTTGGACATAAACGATTTAAAAAATATAATTTAAACATACATAACGTAATAAACAAAAACAATTGTAAATTACCCAACTAAATCTAACTGCGATTAAAGTCTTATTATCTTTATATTTAAGTTAGCCTTATAAATAATCAAGATTGTTAAAACATTTATTAACATTATGAATAATGCGATATTATTGTTTCATGATAGCTGTTGAATATTTATTAAAAATCATTTATGGTAGTTTTGCAAATAAAATAATGGTATCAAAGAAAGCGTCAAAGCAAAGTTATCAACAATAAAATAATAGATAAGGTTTTATTTATTGTTAATTAAATATATAATATAATAAAAGGGGCTGATAATTGGCGATTAAAAAGGACATTAACTTGACGTTGTCTTAAAAATATAAATATAAGTATAAGATATACAACAACAAAATTGCATATTAAAATGTACTTTTATTTATCACCATTTATTTATTATCATGAAGTGTTAAATTTAACCGTCATTTTAGTTTACTGCAAAAAAATAATTAACCATTAATAAATCATGTTTGATAAACAACAAGCGACGTAATTTTTTGCGCGCATGATATATCTGTATGCAATATGCATTGATCAAATTTTATTTCACTCTTGCGATATATGTATTATTGACAGTTTGTCATTAATATTATTGCTTAATTGCAATAATTGAATCTATTTATAGAAAGATGGTGTTAGCGACTGAAAAGCCCGCGAATATGAATTGGTGCATGTGTGAAGGCGTCATTACAAAACTCGTCTTGCGACAAGTTTTGCAATTCTAAAGCTAGTTTTGCTTCTTTCGTTGTCGGCATTAAGTATTTTTTATTGTAGATATTTCGAAGTAAATGTAGTGAACATTGAAACGTGAACAATCGCGCTCACGTGCTCTTACTCTTATTTAAAATAATAGATAAATGTACCGACAATTAACCATACCATTATTAATGAACCACACCGAAAATAATTATAAGCACACTAGTACAAATATGAAATTGTTCTTTCAATATAATATAAAATTTGCACTGTGAGCAGCCGGGCAAGTTTCACTTGGTACAATCAACAGAAAAACTGGTATGTATGTACAATACATTATTATTTCCAACCCTTCGTGAACACATAATAGTAATTATATTTCTATATTTTTATATATATATACATACATATTCATCCATGCATATGTATATTAAAAACATGTTCTTGAACCTTTGTCACTTAAGGTCAAATAAATATCCGATATTAACGTTACGATAATTTAATAGTTTAAAACACATAAAAAATTTAATAATAAATAAAATTAATCAATTAGCATACGATCAAGATTTAGTACTTTGTTGCTGCAGCCCGAAATTGAATTTTATGCGTTAAGATGAAATCGTTAGCTTATCAATTCGCAAAAATCCCATATATATAGAAAGTGTTTTTATCAATTTTTAGAAATTATTATAATTTATTAAGTGACGCAAAGTATCGCGCATAGAAATAATATTTATATAATATATTATTAATATAAAAAAAGGTATGTAGATATAGTTAGTGTTTTTTTTTCAGTTCTATAAATAGTTTTACTTATTGTTAGAGGCTAATGCTAAAGAATCACAGTAGCTGTAGGTTAATCTCATTATATGCTATAGATATATGGTATGTACAATATATTAAGTACTATAGAAATAAATGGTTCGTATGTAGCAGCATAATAATATGTCGTCTATGTGAAAACAAGTTAAAGAGTATAACACACATCAAATTTATTGAATAAGTTTTTAATTTCGTTTAATTCGTTCTTAAACGTTCTGTGTGTGATCATCGCGATAAAGTATATAATTAAATTTCCGTTATTAAATAGTTCGGTATAGTTTGTTTTATTGGTTGTAATGAAAACTTCACGCACGATAATTCAACGTGATGGTTCGGATTTTTCGTCGCCCTTTTTATGAACTTGAGAAAGTAGAAGCCAGTTGCACACAGTTGTATGTACATATACACCGGTACTTTAAGCGAATGACCTAATTTTAGTTTTAGTTGTGATTAATGATTATAAAAAGAATTCATTAAAAACATTTAAAATGTAATTACTAAATTAAGCTATTGCATGATAGTATTAAATTTTCCTCGCTGTTAAGTGTATTTATTTTAGATTAGTTATCACTTTTATAAGTAAATATAGACGTATATTTAGTACGTATGTTACGTACAACATATACACATATCATATGTATACATTCATGTATGTTATGCGTTCATATTTTTTTATCTTGTTACTTCAACATTTTTCTGCTCAATTCAGTTTTTTTCGCGTATTTGCGTAAATTTAGATTGACTTGGATGTGAAGTGTAGTATGCCAAGGTGGTATTATCAATGACATGCACCATTAAACTGCCTTTACATAGTCCACATTAAAATGCAGTGATTGATTATTTTGATTATTAATTTATATACATACTACCTATACTGCCACCGCTTGTTTTTCTATATTTCGTTAACATTTTTTTTTATTTGCTTGTCATCTAGTATTTAATACGCTTGAGGTCAAAGTATAGTTTTTTTACAGCAGTAATTTTTAGCATGGCGTAACTTATATATTTATATATTTTTTATTACACTTAATTATGTAATATGTAAATTGTAGTTGGCTCAAAGTGCCAGAAAAAGTCGTTTTCATATAAAAATGGTTTCGTTTGGGAGAGTGTTTCATGTCTGGATCACAAGGTAACGGGCATATAGCCAGTTACAAAAATACTGTAATTATGAACACCCAAATAGTCGTTTATACATAGAGTCATAGAGTCATAGAGTGATAGAGATATAGAGTAGCTAGTTATTACATTAGTGACAAATGATACGAAAGTCAGAGTAAAAGTAAAATACAAGTCGGAATAGAAATACAATTCGCTTTTTAGTTAGGAAGGAACAAGACCGTTACGGTTGATGCTCACACATGTATAATTCACATTTCGAATGAATCATACGAGTGTAGTAGAACCAATAGTTGCACGTCTGCCACAAAGTTGAATGCTTGTTGCTGGTGTTGTGTGTGAGGAGTACTTGTGAGTGCTTCTGCACTTCAGTACTTACTGTGGTGATACTGCGAGTTGTCTTGCAGTACGAGTTGGGTGGTAGACGGTTCGGTTGTGGAAGGCCCCCATCCTCGATCGTTTATTTCTGTTTATCATTGGCGAGGTAAGGTATAGAGTTTGACGTGACATAACATTATCTCCATCGCAGTATCAGTTCCATACTAAGTGTTGGACGTGCACGCAGTACTAACTTTCGACCGGCTGTAGTAGTAATAGCATATGCGTTGCGTTGCGTTGCGTTGCGTTACCGGCACAAAGCTTTAACATTGACACAAATTCTCTGAACTTGTTGAATGATCCGGCATGTTTCTACTATACTAACGCAGTTTATTCATTAATCAACGAAAGCTTAATAAGTGGTTTCCAAGTTAAATAGAATCTAATTTATATAGACATTAAAAGTTTAGTTTTGCGCGTGTGCCCGCCCGCCGCCAGCCAGCCAGCCAGCCAGCCCGCCCGTACGTGTATGTACGTACGTAATACGGATATTTACATATTAAAATTTTTTGGTTTCAATTTATATATTAAATGAAAGCATTCAACATGTGTGTTGCTTATCTTATACGAATTCGTGTCGCATAATATATAGTGTGACTCTTTATGCATTCAGTTTTGTGCGTTAGTCGTATAGTCGCATTGTCGCATTGTCGCATACTCGCATCCAAAGGCAGGCGTCTAGCTAGAGCAACTTCTTATCTCCACACACACACACACACACACACACACCACAATTCCTATTTTACTATTTGTCTCTATTATCGGTAAGTTACGCAACACACATATTATTTGGATGATTGTTGGCCTTTGATCCGCATCCTTGTGCAGTCATAAAGATGCGTGGACACTCATTGCGGAAGTCCTGCATTACGTGAACCGCAATTGACACTTAACTCAATCGCATAATACAGGTCACTTTATGCAAGTGACATTGGTTCAACCCGCGCGTCACTCCGTGTGTATACATTCCCATTATTATATTATTACAATTACAATTATTATCAATAACAACAACTCACAACATAATAAACAAATTCGTTTGTTTTATTTTTTTCAGGTAGTTGAGTATGTGGGGCCGACTGACTGTGTTATGTGCACTGATGTGCGTAACATTTAGCGCGCCCTTTCCTGCGACACCTTGCCCGGATTCTTGCAGCTGCACCGTCATTAATACTGGACATTTAGAAGCACATTGTCGATCGTTTGAGTTCTTAAACAAACTACAACCTAAACAAGTGAATGCCATAGTGTCGTTAGATTTAAGTAATAATAATTTAACTAAAATTCATAATAAGTTAAAAAAGTTAAAAAATTTACAAATTGTGAATCTAGCCAACAATAACATTTACGATATTACCGAACTGAGTTTTCTCCAGAAATTAACAAATTTAAATTTAAAATCAAATCATATTAAATATTTCACTGCCGCTTCGCTACCGAAACATTTAACACATCTAGATGTTTCGTATAATTATTTAAATCACATTCCACATGGCTTGCACCAGCTGTCATCGTTGAAAGAAGTGAATTTTTATGAAAATCCAATATCGTGTAGTTGTGATGTTTTAAAAGAACGTGATTTTCTTTTAAACGCTGGAATTTTTCTAGTGAAACCAGTGACATGTCATTCCCCAGAAAACCTAAAAGGACAATTACTACAAAAAGCGCATTGTGCCAAATTTGACCAAAACCACTTGGAGGACCAAATGCAAGGCGATGAACCGGCTGTTGAAGGTTCGGGTGATATTGATGAAATGCATGCTGCCGTGTCTGGAGAACGAGTCATTTTCAACGACCACATTAAAAACGAAAAAGTCTTGTCAACTATTGCAGACGATGAATTGATACCGCAATCTCATAACGATTTTGTTCACAATACATCGAATGATGAAAACGAAGAAATCAACGACGAGGGTAGCGGTGACATATTTAACGGGAATATTACGGAAAATAATGAGGAATATTACGATGAAGGATCGGGCTCGGATGAAAACGCCACCGTACTACCTCCAATTTCATTCGAAGAGGAACAATTGCCCGCATGCAATTTCGATTGTTCGACACCGCTACCGCTCGATATTAATAAAACGGATGATAATGCTACGGGCGATCCAGACATTATTCGCGAAATCGGCATCGGGTTAGGCGTCATTCCCGAACACGAGCCATCATCAACGACTGAAGAGCCGCTCATTCAACGATCGGAAATAAATAAAATAGGCATATCGAGAAAGAAGGAGAATGATGATGTTGATATTCAGCCATCCAATGCCGATGCGAAAGAAATAAGCGAAACGGATAAATCGTCAATGAACACGAATATAATCATAGTGATCGTTTTAATAGGAATAATGATTTGTTTAGTTGGCTATTCGATAATGAAAAAACGCAAATCGCGTAGGAGTTCTGAAATAAATGAGCAAGAAATGAAACCATTAAATACAAAGCCAACAAATGGCAGCAACATTATTCCAGAAAAAAAGCCGCTTATGAATGGACAAAACGGCAATATGAATGGAAAACCAGTTGAAGAACCGGTTGCACCAAAAAGGAACGAGGAATTAGATTCTCGTACTCCTCCAGAAGATGAGGTCGTTTTGCGAAAGAAGAAAAGAGATGAGGAGAGTTTATTGCCTGAAACACATCGTGTTACTATTCAAGCTAAAGAATTGTCCACACCTAAAACTCCTTTACTTGTCAATCGTCTGCGATGTGACGACGGACAAATAATAACAACACCAAGTCGTCCGGATGAACATCTTTAGTCCTTACAACATTTATTATATACCTCAGTATTTATTAACCCATATAATACATATGTGATACGTTTAACTTATATAGCGGTTGTTCCTATTTATTTAGAATGTGTGGCTTTTTATTGTAAAGATATGCTTAAATCAAAACTTTGCTTAAACCCTGTCACATCGTAAATACCGTCGCCTTTTTTATTTTCGTATAATAACCGCTCTATATTTGTTTTTTTTTTTTGTTTATAACGTTAAATATTTACTTACTTTTATAACTACGTCTAAGCGTTGCCAAAGTAGATAAGAAAATGTAAATTTATTTAAAAAATAGGTGCTAAATATGGTTGCGTGAATGTTTTAGTTCTTATGTTTAAAAACGGTTGTCCTATAAAAGTCGATGCTTTAAAAGACCAGGGTAGGTTAATGTTGCTTTTATTTTCTTATATTTCTCTTCACATCCTATTGTATTAAGTTTTGTTGTATAAACACACTACAATGAGTTTATAAATTCTTACAAAATACTATTATATTTTGTATGTTAATTTTGATAAATGTTTAATTTTATGTTGTATTTATGTAAAAAAGTAAAAAATATAAAATTGCGTTAAAGTTGAATATGTGGTTTATCATGATATAAAAACCATCACGATTTATCAATAGATAACGAATATCATTGGCTGCTTATTATTTGCTTATGTTCCATTACACATTACGTAATGTGTGTAACTTTATAACATGAAATTAACAACCACTCAATGGTTATTGATTATTGGTCCATTTTGTGGCTATTTTCATTTAATTCAATCCATGTAGGAGAAATAAGTACGTGTAACATATATAGTAATATAACAACAACAACAACTTTCCGTCTTTAAAAAATATTTCTATATTTATATATAAAATCTATTCTTATGAATATAAATTATTGCAATGACCTTTTGTACAATATAATAAAAAAATACATACATATGATTGTTATTTATATAGACATAGAGGTTTGCTAATTTAATAAATTAAGTACATACATACAAGATAATCTGATTTATAATTATAAGAAGGAACACTTACAGTATCGTATAATTCAATTATCTACAACATTAATAAAATATAAAACTGACAGGAGTAGTAAAAAAAAGATGAATTAAGCTGATTACGCAATATTTTAGTTTACATAAAATATAAAAAATGACCTTCACGATGAAAGTTTCAAAAAAATTTCTAATTTATCTAAAGAATCTATATTAGTAAAATTATGGCACTAATTAGAACATTTGAGTCTTAGGATTGTGGCTAAAAACATTAGACGTTAGAGAACATTATTCTTTTTTACACATCACTTTCTACTGCACTTGCTGGACTGCCTGAATCATTAAGTCTCGAATTTGATTGCTGTTCATCATTGTTTGACGACGATTTTGATTTACGACGTTTTCGACGCGGTTTTTGTTTACTTTTCTTCCCGCTCTTATTTGATGCTTTCTGATTAATACTGCCACAGGAACCCGATAAAGAAGGCATTGATATAGCTTCTACATAAGAAGGAGGACGTTCCGTTTCTCTGGGATCTGGAGCATTCGCATTTTCTCCCATTGCCGCCTCCATCTGTATCATTCGTCGCAAGCGTTCTCTATTTTCATTTAGCATTTCCTGCCTTTGCTCCTCTTCTCTCAGACGATCTTTTCGTTTTCGTGCCTTATTCAATGAAATGAACACGCAGAATGCCATTGAAATAAATATTATAAAAATGATTGAATATATCCATGCAACATTCTGCGTGTTGGCCGTTTTATACCACATTTCCCTGCACGCTTCAATCCAATGTTTGCCTTCAAACAGTTCGGGCGATTGACAGGTCAGTTTTCGTAGGTCCGATTCGATTGTTTGTAAAAAATCGTACAAGTTTTTAAAAGTGTATGATTTGCATTCACAGCGCCACGCGTTATCGTTCAATTTGATGCGACGAATATTCTGTATTGCTTTTACATTCAATTCGGATAAACGATTTCCTTCTAAATTGAGCGTTTCTAAGTTTGGTGTGTTAATAAATGTCTCATTCTTCATGCTTGTAATGCGACACATACTAAGATCTAGCACAAGCAGGTTTTTTGCTTCAAAATGGCTTGGAAAAGTGGTTATTAACATGTTTCTTGATAAGTTTAATTGTGTTAAAGATGGCATATTTCTTACACTATTAGAAGTAATGGAGCTAATTTCACATTCGCTCATATCCAAGTACTTTAAGGAAGAAGTATTGAACTTGATTAATTCGTAAAAGTAATTATACGAGAGATACAACCTATTTAACTTTGCATTTGTTGTAAAACTGTTTGGATGTAAATTTACGATTGTATTATAAGATAAATCAATTACTTGAACTCGTTTTAAGCTGCGAAACGTATCCTTATCTACATCTTGTATTGCATTTTGACTAAGATTTATAAATTTAATATTTGGCATTGAATCAAATGTATTCGCTTCGAGTTTTCTTAAATCATTTCCACTTAGATCAATGAAACTTAAATTATTTAGCGATATTGACGGGATACTTTCCAAATCACAATTGGAAAGATCAAGATGCTTCAACGAGTTTGACTGAACGTTAAAAGTTTTCAATTTATAATTTTTTGATAGATACAGATATTGAAGCGAAGGCATTTCAGCCAATGCATTCATATAGAACACCTCGATATTACAGTTTGTTAAAAATAGCGTCTCCAACTTTTCGCTTATAATCGGCGAAAATTCATTAAAACTATTTCCATCGAGTTTTAATAGTTTCAAATTTGGCAAATCTTTCAATATCGTACTTCGTTCGTTCGATAGCGTTTTTATTGAGCAATTTATTAATATTAATTCTTCTAATGAGTTGCTTCTTAGTTGCGGAAATCCTTTTAAAGTGTTATGGGATAAGTCTATATTAAGTAGAGACTCAGCGGCAATAAGAAAATCATAGTAAATATTGGACCACCGTGTAAAACCATTCTGGGATAGATCAAGCTCCTTCAATTCTTTTAGTCCTTGCAGGGAGTCGTTGCCCAATGCATTTATCCTATTATGTCTTAACCTAAGAGTTTCAAGCCTTCTAAATACTGATATATTGGCTGGTATCGTCATGAAATCATTATAAGAAAGGTCTAATACTCGAACCTACAAACATATAAAAATAAATACTTTAATGCTCACATCGTACAATCTACTTTCTTAAAATCCATTAAATCCTTATTATTTAGAATTTAATATTAAATGGATAATAATATTCTATAATTGACTTTTTTATTTATCCGAATTTTTTTAAATTGTTTCATAAATCAACCCGAAACATTATTAAATGTCAAAATTCTCACGGAACGGAATTTCAAATTATTTTATTCAGTTAAACGTATAGAAATAAAAATTAAAGCATTCCATTATTGTCGCAGCATATTTTATTTATATTTTGTAAATATTAACATTTCTGTTCAAAATTTTATGGTTTTTGAATATATTTAAATTTTAATTCTTCATTAATATTAATAAATGCGTGGCTAGTCTGATAAAAATAACTATAAGTTGTTTTTGGTATATAATACAATTATATTTAACCTTAATCCATTATTATTTTTATCGTAGTTTACACTCAATAATGAAAATTATTACATAAACATGTAAACATTACAATTATTGCCTAGTTGGCTAGTTGGTGTTGGTATGGAATATAAGTTCACTTGAAAAAAGGCATACATTTCTCAAAGTGATCAAATATTTAGCAATTAAAACTGTATGTTGCAATTAAAACTTGTATTATATTTCTCATATTACTCATACAAGCTTTTTGTAATAAAACCAAAACGAATTTCTAAATGCAACTTTTCTTTTCAATGTATTAATACTTACTTGCGATATTAATAGGCGTTCTATTAGAAAATATTGCATATATTTACACATGACTAATTCAGATATTCAATATTTTCTGTGTAATCTTACTTGTTTGTGTGTCTTTGATGCGAGCAAAAAAAAAACCATAATAATAAATTTCATTTTATTTTGGACAGCGAAAAAACTGTTAATTAAATACAACAGTCTGAATTTCAAAGCGATTTTAAATTACACTCGAAGAGAGAAAAAAAAAGATAATAAAAATCGAATTTTAATATTTTGATTGTACAGTTTGTTTTCGTATTATTTACTTCAAACGTAAACTAAAATAAATATAATTAAATCAATTAAGGAATTTAATTGTTGTGTAAATCAAGGTTATGTTTTTAGGCACGCATAAAATGATTAACTACATTATTGCGTAAGGAATATGCAGAAAACAAATATTAATTACGTTTAAATAGAGTGAAAACGTGTTTTGTACTCTTTTTTTTATTCTAATTTACGTCAAATAGAATATTCGATGTAAACAAAAACGTCAATGGGACTTTTATATTTTTAATTATAATAATATGTATTACGATTCGAATAGATAATATGGATTACCTCTGGATTAATATTTGCTGGTAGTTTTTTTAAATTATTATTACTGCAATTTACGGCATCAATCCTGTTACAGGTGCATATATCTGGACATTGAAATAAACCAATTTGCCATTGCGATAAAATTACAATCCAAAACATCCACATTTTTACTGCGCTGCACTTCTGAAAATAAGTTGCATTAGGTCAATGTATAATTAATAAGAAAAATGCTATTTCAAGGACGTTGTGGTAGTATAAATTACTACTACAACTTAAAAATAGCTTTATGCATGCACGAAGCCAAAAAAAATGAATAAGGTATTTTAAATCAATCAGATTAAATTCCTAAATAAAAATTATTATTAGAAATTATAAATTCCTTTACGTAATTCGTTTCCTGTGTGAGTGACTTACCTAAAATCGCCTCTTTAGTGAACGGAAAACGTTTTATTCTTAATTAAAAAAAGAATCATTGATTCGTAATGTATTCGTATAATATAAAACACTATACGGATTGTTGTTTTCGGCTTGCTCATTAACCTTTTTCATTTGGTAATGGTTTTTACACTAAACTTAGCTCTAATACCATTATTAACACAGTTGGTTATATCAGAGTCAACATAGATTACGTTCATATCGTGTGTCTGATAACAGAGATCTACATATTATTTCTCGTATGCTATGTGATATCTATTTGTGGTTTAAACTCAAACTGCGTTTAGTATGTTATTCTTTTTTGAGAGATGCACCTTTGAAAGAGGCATTTTTCATAAATATACCTACCTAGTTTGTTTTGTATTGATTTTTGCATCCAACTGCTCGCGTGGTATGGAAGAAATGAATAACAGCAAAAATATTGTTATTATATAACTGTTTAAAACTCAATTTAAGAAGAATAAAAAAAAGAGATTATGTTTTCTTGCGTCAATTAATTGATTTTTGGTGACCTTGCTGAGAATGGTGATTTTTGAAGGTTAAATTGCATCTATTAATATCATATATCAAAGAGTAACTTATTTTTAATTTCGCTTTTTTATGTGTTTATTAAGGTTAATTATTTTTTAATACAAAATTGCATAAATCATTCTTGCTTTGCATAATTGAATTTGTCGAAATTGGCTGATTGAAACCACATCTAATTCTAATATACGTGTATAACAGCCAGCAATCAGCATAATTATTTTGATTTAGTTTGTTTTTTCAAAACGCGTAACAAGATAATTAAAAAAATTAAAATCCTGCCTAAAGTAACGAGCTCCCAAAAATGTGCTATCAAATAATTGGCAGTAGTTTTTGGTTGAAATAATAGAAGCATGAGAAAACACCGTTGTTCGTACTAATTACAATATTAATTAATATATTGAAGAAATACGCGAATAAAATTGAAAGCTTTATGCCATAAATAAAATGTTCATTTTGGTTTCCGATTTAAACGCGGTAAGGAGGCTAAAAATATAAAAAAAACGGTGCAGAATCAATTTTGAGATACACATTATATTATATTGTACATATCCGAGTAGTATGTTGTAGATAAAATTGCTTTTGACATGTGATTTTTTTATTTATAAATATAATTATAGGTGTTATTAGCAAATATATAAATTAGGAAATATATAGAGTATTGCTAATCAATTAAATTATCAGCTGATAATTAATCTTTGATCTTTATTTAATTTGGTAAATTGATTCAGAGTAATCATTAAAAAACTGCTATAATAATCATTATTTTTCTAATATATCTTATTCAATTATAAATTAATTTAGGGAAGTACAAAAAATGTTTTTTGATGCATGTCATGGTCATTATGTTCTAGGATGTCACGTAGTATCAAGCGGTTGTTATCTTTTTGTATTCATTTCTTTTTTTACCTCTTTAAAGGTTCTTTTTTTTATTAATCATTGTCTCCGCAGCATTATACAATCAATAAATATTAACGGCGAAGTGCATTGGGTTTTTTTAATGCTTACGCATATGAAGATAATAATAATTCATTTTATATAACCTTCAATGCGCAAGTGATCTTGAATAATAATTATAAACAAACACTTTTTTTAAATTAACATAATTTTATTATTTACTTTTTTGATTATAATGTTTTAGTTAAATGCATTTATATAATTAAATCTACTGCTTCGATAAGACAAGCTTCGTAAAACAATTACCACTTAAAATTTTTTGCCGCGACAATTGTTTTTCCACGATAATTTCTCGCAAATACGAGTGAGTAGTAAAGATTTTCGTGTGAGTAGGTTGACTGAGGCTTGAAGGCATATTAAATAATGTATATACATATATATATAGTATAGCAATTGTTATGAGAAAGTTCTGTAACATACATACTTATATATATGCCTAAAATATTTAAATCAAAAATGCATTTCTAGTTTAATTTCAACAGCTTTCTCTAGATATGAAACTGTATATTACATCAAAATTAATTTTTAATAAAGGACAATTAATTAAGCCACCAAAATACATAATATATATGTATGTATGTACAATAAAAATTAATAAACATTGCTTAATTAAATTACATATTAAAATTTATAAGTAGTGCAAGCGACGACATATAATGCGTTTCTTTTGTAGCAGCATTTTACTTTCTAGAAATGCTCGATAAAATTGATTTTTAAAGGAAATTTACAAATTGCATTTTAATGGAATCATTACTTAAACAAATAATTAAGGCAACTTGTTTGCGGTTATTAATTATTTACTCAAATCAACAATATGTGTTTCGGTTTGACATAAATTAAATACACAGTTACGTAGAACGTATGATGATATTTCTTAGAATCAAAGACACACACTGCAATTTTTTTTAAGTTAAAACTTCAAGGCAAGAACAATTTCGATACGTCATTAAACCTAAACAGGTTTTTTATACATTTCACATAAATTTAACGTATTGATGTGGAACACTTGTAAAATAATATATATTATTTGTTTTATTTATGTATTTTATTGCATTTTCGTTGATAAAAATTACATTCGCCTCGCAGTGTATATGTTCGAGTAACTGCTTTTGAGGGCGTTGGAAATGATTTTGCATAAAATTCGCATAAGATATAAAATATACCTCGTCTTGTTGTAGTCATTAATTAATGCAGACACATATTTTTCTTCTTTTCTTTTATATATAAAAGGATGTGTGAAACGCTATCATCTTTTTATGAATCATCCGATATAACACATTGAAATTTTAGTAGAGCAATGCATTCGTAATATAAGTAATAAAAAGGTCGAGTAACAAAAGTTGATGATAAGGGTGCTTTTTCTTCATCCAGGAAAAGCAATCTGCAGTATGTTAGAATCAGCAAATTTAAATTCATAAATCCCATATTGAAGTGACCAGCTAAGTCTCATATGGAACCTATTCTTAATGCTGAAAGTCATCCAGTCAGTCGGATAACACAGTAATTTCATTTTTATTGCTAGCTCAATCCAATATTTTGCATTTTATGATATTCACTACCCTTTATCCCATCAATATGTATACAACATATCATAGCAACTTTTTTTTATCGCATAACATGAAGGAATTACTTTAACAAATCGACAAATCTTCTCGAAATTTATATTCTATTTGCTTGCCTTCATGCATTACCTATTATTGTTTTCTAAATATCTGATACATTTAATATCATTTTCTACGTCTATTATATTCTTCACATTTTTGAATCGGAAATAATGTTTTATCTTATTACAAGAGGAAGCATTTAAAGATTACATGTTCACACCAACGATTAAATTTTTTTATATGCATATATATGTATATATATCTGTGACGTCACAATGACTGTTCAACATACATATATTGCATATTTTTGTTCTCGCTAGAATATAAACATTTGTAAGAAACGTGTTGTTCGCGACCAAACTACAACAATCATGATCACACGTATTTTTTTATAATGTAATCAATAAGTGCAAAGTCCCTTTACAGATTAATTATAATATTATTCACTGTAAATTGTTTTGCAAATAATATTTAGAAATTTTTCAATTTCGAAAATATAAAGATTTCAAGAAAATTGTGTTACGTAACGCCTTTTGTTGTATGCACTATATCAAAGCCAACTAACTTTCTCTTTCTATTTGGATATTTTAATAACTTTTTGCTCGTTGTAAATATACAGCAGATTGTTTATTTCTAAATAATTGTAGAGTATCATCATTGAACAATTGCCAGAATTCAGAAGCGCGTCGTTTCATTTTAATTTGACAAAAGATAAATAAACATGTTTTCAAATTGTAGCGCTAAATTTAACATTTTTCAAATTATTTTAGACGATATGCATATTCATTGATTACTATTACTACCTACGTTGTTATTATTTCAATTAAGCTATTTTATTAAGAATCCACACCTTCGTCGTATAAATCAAACAGTCTTTTTAATTGTTGAAATTTGATTTTTTTGATTTAAGAAAGTTGATTTTTAATTACAAAACTGATAATAAAAGACAAAGTGAAATTTTACTCATTTATTTTAGCTATCTTATTTAGTAAAGAAAAAAACTAATTAGTAAGAAATAAACACTGTTTTTCAATACGAACTGACTATATAGTAGGTATAATATTTTTAGCGCATTATACGATTATGTTATATTGAAATAAAATATTGCTATGCATATGTGGTTGCCTACAATAGCGTTAATAAAAACTAAAAACCATTCATTGAATTAAATAGGCAAGTTAATAGGTGTTTTCCTTATATGTGGCAATAATTATGGCATGTGTGTCTGTCTATGTATAAAATAATTTATGCAAATTGCACTATTAGCAAAACTATTATTTAATAGTATTTTAATTTCTTTATACCTTCAGAGTTTATCTTCTTTTTTGTATTGCCATTATGAAAATTTTACTTTGTACTTGTTCTTAGATGGTATTATGATTAAAAGTGAGTTTTAAGGATATACGTGGTGTTAACTGTTTTTATAGGGGAAGTAAACTTATAAAGGATTTTGAAATAAGACGTGGCTTTAAAACTACTAATCAAGGGTGTGGTGCTTAAAACTGGAAATGCTTTTATACAAAAACAATATATTAACATAATAAAATTTAAGAAATAATCATTTTTTTAGAGGTTATGTATGATACACTATATGTCCTATATGTAAGTATACAGATATATATAATAGATAGATTGATATATTTTATTTTTTCCAATAGTACATCACTAAAATAGAATAGGATAGATGCTTTTGGGCGATATTAAAAAGTATATTTCAGTAAGAGTCGGATAAAATAAAGTAGAATGTGTAGGGCAGCAGGATCGCAGTTGACAAGTATATAAGTTAAAGCGAGTGAGTTATAATGATTACAATCGAACCGCGGAAAAGCGATGTGGGGTGAGCCACATACGAAGTTGTATTGGTTGTATCAGAGTGATGTGTAATAGCAGTTCAGTTTTGTAGTCTTTGTGTTTGTCTCTAGAGAGTTGGGAATTTAATTCTAAAAGGAGGTAAATATAGCCTCTTTCAAATGGAGTTTCTATATGATTCCTAATTGGTATCGGAATCTATAGACGCGGTCCGTGCGGTCATTCAAGAAACTGACTTAGATGGTATTAATGTCCCTTTATCAATACATCTTTAAGGTCGACAAAGCAAAGTGTGCTTTCAACTAATTATAACCAGTAAAGTCTTAGCCATAGAGACCTAATACTTACGAGTCTATCTGACCACAAACACCAAACACCAAGCATCAAGAGCGTTAACTGCAACCTGCAGTCAATTCGTGTGGAGCATAAAACAACCTCTAATAGCCAATTACGAACATTTAGGAAGTAGGGAAACTGTGGCAACATTTGCAAGTCAGACGGAACGAACGACGGAACCCTTTTCTTTCCATCAAATTAATCTTTTCTGTTGAGCTTGGTTTCGGGCTTACACTAACGCTAATGCTAACCTGTTGCTCAGCTCATCCAAATTTAAAACATCCTTTCGTGCGCCTTCTATCCCTAATGCCAAATCGGAGCGTATAAAATGGCATGTAATGTGCACACGAATTCAATTTACTCATTATGTACGGGCGCCGGGCGTCGGGCGGGCCGGGCGGTCCGTGCGCTATCTGCTATGTGCTATGGAAGTATGGAAGTATGGAGTTGTTTAATTCATTTTCGTATCAACGTAAAACTGGTCACATTTTCTCCCTTGTTTTGTTTAATAATAATAAGTATATTGCGTAAAGCTGCAATCAATAAAGAGACGCTTATGCTTAGGAAAGTTAGGCAAGAGATCGTTTTTCGCGCGTCTGTCGTCTCAGCTGCTCACCGGGGACGCGGCAAACTATAAGCCCGGCTTACTACTTACGGTCCGGGTTTCACACTTGATCATATTTATGCGATGTCCGGATTATCGGTAGCTGACTACCTCTTACAACTCCAAGATGCCTTAAATCGATTTATGAGACACGTAGTACTTAAGATGTTTCTATAAATTCTTGTTATATTGTAATTATCTAGAAACTTATTTCGGTCTTCTTTAGATCCCCTTTGATTGATTTATGAAAGATACAGCCTTTTTTAGATTATATTACATATTGTATTGTAAGTACAATACAATAGTAATATTTGCAAGCTCAACTTTATTATCATATATGTATTTGTTAATCATAGCAAATAAGAAAAATAAATAAATGTTTATGTTTATTGTTTATAAGTCGTTAGTTGTACATATAGCATCATACGTATAGCAGGAGCAGTAAACTATTATTATCATTCTACATTTTTATTAAATATAATTTCATGTGTATCTCATTTTTATTTTCTCATGATTTAAGAATATGGTTTGTAAAATTGCACCAAACAGTGAACACACTGATTACGATGATGTACGATTATTGAGTTAAATAAACAGTCCGTACGAAGCAGCTCGTAACTTATAAATATCTATCCTGTTTTCCTTACGGGACTTAGTGTGATATATAGCAGTGTAGCTATAAGGATTATACACCTACTCCTTTCTTCATAAATTCGCGGGCGCGGGCTCGCGTCTCTCTCTGATGCGCATAACTCGCTATCGTTTGGTGTTAGGGATATCTTAATAAGATTCATGAAAGGTCGCCATATTTTATATCTACCCTATCTAAAATAATGCTGCATGAGCCTGGGTGGAACATACAAGACTAGGACAGCTTCTCGCCGAAAGTGTCCCGTTAGTGTTGGTGTTGGTATGATAAGCTCAAACACAGCAACGCGACGCAACGCAACCACATCTCTATCTAATGATGCCGGGGCTCGTATACTATAGGAGGTAGCGATTTCGTCTAGATATATCATAATAATTCCTAGCTAACTGCATCGCCTGCTCGCACGCTGCTGTGCAAGCCAACAATATAATTCCAAGAACGCCGTAAATCTCAACTTTTAGGAGCGCGGCTCGCTAAAGAGAGGAGCTGGAAAGGAAGGGGATTAAAGATCAGTAATCTTATAGGATAGATGAATTATGGCGGTATTTTCCAGCTCCGTTCTTCGCAAAAATCCTTTATGTTTCCCTAGAAATTGGCATTTAATTGCTTCAGATTACGGGAACGAAATTAATTAAGATTCTATAGGCCATGCATCTTAGAATCCGCGGAGACGGTATCGAATATTAGCATCGGTATATAGATTTTACGTTTGGAAGCAGGTGCGCAGTCCAACAAGCTTACTTAAACATTTTCTTATACAAAATTTGGACTAAAAATGAATACAAAAAAATACAGTATACTACAATATATACACCAGTAGGTACACCAGTGCATCTTGCAGCCGCACATAATTCATTCTATATTTTTCTTTAAAACTATGCTTATATAATACCTACATATATTAAATTTTATTATCTTTTTACTATAATTAATTATCGCAACGCGTTTAATTCTTATTAAACTTTGACTAGCATATAAGTATCAGTATAGCTATGTGTTTAATGAAATATATAACATTATATATGTTATTATGACATAATATTCCCCTTTGGATTTAATGATGGGATTGGAAAATGAATACAATAAAGTTTATGTCATCTATTCATATATTAAATACAATACGTACGTATGTATGTATGTACGTAGTAAGAATGTATTTTCATCTGTAATATTAAACTCTAAGCAAACATTTGTAGCAGCAGTGTGATAGAGAAATTTAGAATGATCAGTGACAATTGGGCGACGCTAAACTTACGTTATCAATGAGAAGGAAATTAAGGTGGTAAAATAGCAGCCGCTTGACAATTCGCATCAGCGACCAAACGGCCAGAGGAAACTGCTTTATCTCATAAACATACTTTGCTTGTTCCATTTAAGATACATTATTTTATCGGCAGGGTCGCAGATGCTGACAATTCACTATTTTAAAATGTGTTTTTCTTAGGCAGAGCTTGAATGAGATAACACTCTGATAAACGCCAGCGCGAATCTTGTTACGTTCTGATTGAATTTTAATTAAATTTCTCGCCACAGATATACTTGAGATAGGCAGTTACAGTTTTTCATATTAGCTTTGAAGCAAACAATGTGCGGTTAGCTGCGAAGTGCAATGCGCCTGTCTCCCCTTTTAAAGAATGCTGACAGGAAATTAATTCTCAAAAATGAAAGCTGCTAGTGTGGTCGCTTCGGTGGCAATCAGTTGTGATAACGACCCATTCTTCTTATTTCGTTTATTAAACCTTCTTCTTGCGACTTTTCCGTCATGTAGATAGATATACATATATATTTTTATGCAACTCGCCTGTCTCTGTGGCTATACCACCACAATATAAAACGATTGTTTATCTATTATATTAAATATATAGATTATATAAACTGATATCAAAATAATGTAATTAAATTTATTTATTTATTTATATTTTCATTTCATTGTCTTTAAAGATCATTTAATGCTCTAATATAAATATAAATATAAATATTGTAATGCAATCATTAATATTATTATTATTATTATTATTATTAATATTATTATGATATTTAACCTGCATTGCATTGCAATATAATCATTGTTGGAGAGAATATAATAATGTAATAGAATTATTAGTCATTCTCGATACGTAGATTACATTAAGCTCATATGCATCCCGAAATTGATATAGTGTAGATAATCGTATAAATATGTTTGTCACTTTTTAAATGTATTAAGCGGAATAAATATTTATTAGACAATATGAAGAGACATATTCGTCATCGCTACATTACTTTATATGTATAATTTTTTCATTCTTGTTTTTAATAAATCTTTACCGTTCAGTGCGCGATATTTATTCATCTACAGATGTACAATACTTACTTACACAGATAAATAAGGTATTATTGTATTTGTATTTCGTTCTCATTTTCATTTTTCTTGTTAATTCTTACGTGATTTAATCGAATTGGCAGTAATAGCTGCTGCATATATATGTATGTGTTCTCGAAGCCAGCTGACGTTGCTTTATACTTTTCCCTATTTCATTTGCATAGAAGCGTTCAAGTTTAAACAGAGATATTTTTGTTCCGGGTGTAGGATTAATTTGCACCTCCAAGGTGTTCACACCGATTTAAGCAATCTCAATAGTTGGCAACACATTGTAATGAACGAGTTCAAGTCGCATCTTGTTATACACAACACAATAATTTACTGTAACATAATGTTGTTGTCGAGAATTTGTAATAATACATGCATGCGTGCATATGTATCATGCATATGAAATTATATTCGTACGTATGTACTACGTATGTATAGTATTGTAGTTACCACGCGTATACTACGTTGTTGTTGTTGATGTTGTTGTTGTTGTTGTTGTTGTTGTTGTTGTTGATGATGATGAGGATGTTATTGCACTGTCGAAAACAGAAATAGAATATAATATTGAAGTAGCAGTAGTAGTAGTAGATTTTTTCTTTCCATTTGTAATGAGAACATTACTTGATAAAGGTATTACTGTAAGGATTGTTTGTGTCTAAAACCTGTATGTATGTCACATGCGATCAACACTTGTCACCCTTCTGATCTTTAAATTGAATTGGATGAGAACCGCACTTTCCACTCACGCGGATGAGCCAGCTAAGAGCGTGGAAAACTTTATCCAAAGCCAATATCTAAATGATTTTAAATTTAAATCGAAAACTTGTCCCTATAATCAATCATTTCTTGCCTAATTTTACCTCCGCATTCATCGTTTGTGCCGGCAAGTCGGGTATCTTCATCCAGCCCCACTCTTCCCACATTATTCCTAATTTTTATTGCCATTTTTATCATTACAGAGATTGCAACGGTGGCGCCGTTGAGTTAATCGGATCACAAGCGGGCTTTTAAGAACGTGATCAGAACGAAGCGGTGGGATTTGCCGTGTACGCCTGTCTTCATCTTAGCCCCACATATCTCGGAGATGGAAATTGAATAAGCCAACTCAGAACGGACGTGACAGTATATTTTTTATCTTTAATTTAGCAGTGTGCTGATAAGTAGCTGCTCCTGCTTGCTATTATTGCTTTACTTCATCCCGTATACTCCCTGGTGGAGTTGGAGAATATGCATTTGTGCTAAAGGCGGTGAGCGGTTCAGATTACGCCTTATATCAGTATTTATTATTCATAACCGTGGCGGAAACTTGAAATACTACCATAACGTATGATAAAGGACTTTTAAATGGTAGCTTCTGTATTTTCCTTTACGTGCCCTTATGATTTTACATTTTCCCGATTTCCGTCTTTAAATACGTAAATATTCCTGCATTTTTACATACTTTCTTATATCACATTATTATAACGCACCCCTTATTTTCATTTTATTCTATCATTCATTCATTCATTCATTCATTTATTCGTTCCTTCGTTCCTACAGATCATCCAATAACAACTGCCTTGATCTTTCTAATTACAAACCTGACATGAACAAATAAATATTTTTCACTGTTCTTTCTCCGTTCACGTTACTATAGTAACTTAATAAAGTACCTGGAGCTTTATATTGAGCCCACAAAGCGAAGAACAGGTACAAAACACAAGTCCTTAAGCTTAGTAGTCCTGATACACCCTTTCTACGATATCTGAAGACATCCCAATTATATTTGTTTGCATAGTATATAAGTATCATTTGTGCATAAAATCAGAATTAGCAAATAATGCTTTGTGTGAGTCATTGTTTTATTGCAGTACTGTTGTTTTGATGAACGTTCTCTAAGATTGTCTTATGCTTGGAATAGGGATAATGAACGCAATCCGATTTTCCCAATTAAAAATGCTCCAAGTAGTCTGATACCTGCGAAGCAAGAATGATATCTAAGATATATCTTTGCTGTATAGCTTACTAATATCGCGTTTTATAGGCTTTCGCAACTAAAATGGAAATGCCGAATATGTTATCAGTCAACTGACACAGATAATCATTGGTTGTTTCTGGTTTCCGGAATACTTGGAAACTTGTTTGTTGACGGCCGTATTGTCCCACACCCTCCTATTGTACTATATCTGATTAAATGAATTGAGACATCGCATCTGGAAATGAAGTACACACTTACACATTTATATATGTACAACTTCTATTTTGCATAGTTCTTGTCTATTTTATTCATATATGCGATACTTGACATGATCAAAAGTGGCAAGTAGAACCACTACCAACAACAACCACCACCACCACCACACCAGCACCACAAACGTCTTATATGGATTTAACGATATACGTACGTATATAAGAAAATTTTCAATGAAAAAGTCTTGATGAAGCGTGTCAGTGTATGTGTTGTTAAATAGCACCTACGATGTATATTAATGTAAGATGACAAGAAATAAAAGTCAAAGTTATCAGTTATCTGATTTTATTTACATTTCATACATACTTATAAATAGTATGGCAAACAAAAACAAAAAAATCAGTTTACAGATTAATAGTTTTACACAGCGTATCTATTTAAACACTGGATGCAGGCTACAATACAACAGTCATTGTTTCAACATGAAGAATAAAATAGAAAAAAACAACGTATACAAGAAAATAACAAAATATCACTAATTTTTATAATACTTGTCATTCCACAAAAGTCAATAATTATTATTTATAACATCTTTGGTAAATTCGACATAACATTTCTAAATGCGGGTAATTGTCACCCATGATTATTAAACAATCTAAAATATTTTATTTATTATTCTTTGTCACTATGATGATAATGAGCTGACGTCTGATTATCAAATAATGACATTTTCAGTCTTTTACACTTGGCGCGACGATTTTTAAACCAAAACTGAACATTCTTCGGCTCGAGACGTGGAAACTTTTGACGATATGCCATGCAATTTAATTCCTCCGTATATTTCAGAATTAAGTTGTGCGATGGATGCGTATTCAAGGAAAACCATTGTTCAAGTCTTGGTACTTCCGTTACCGGATCTATAAATGTGCGATTTCTTTTACGACGCTCATCAGCAGATAGCGCAGACATAGCTAGAGCGCCAGACCCCGTTGGAGAAGTTGCAGTGTGAGACAATCCAGGTATATATTGGCTCATGTACATTATACTGTGGCTGAACATTGAATTTGGAACCAAAGGAAAGCTAGCTGCTAAGCGTTCTAAACCATCGTTAGGGGGTCTATGCAACAATTGGTTGTCCATATCAGGAGAACCACAAATGCGTTGAGATATTGGCCGAATCATGGAAGAAACGTTTTCAAAGTTATTTGATTTACTTTCATTTTCTGCTTCAATATCATCCTCTTCAACATCAGATATTGGCGCTTTATTATTGTTTGAGTGATCACTAGATGAATGATAATTGATCGGTTCGTCTTTAATTGTTGTCTCCATCTATTAAAAGAAAATAAAAAAAAACACATAAGTATTGTAGATATATAGCTATTTATAAATATTATATAAATCTATATAATATAAATGTCAAAGCGCTTACGTGACTATCCTGAAGTGGGGTGGAAGTGCGCGGGCTATTATCGTGTGGATCCTCTTTACGCGTTGTTGTTAGAGACAACGGACCGATAGGACTAGACGGCTGCCCTTCCCCAACATCATCTTCATCAATATCTGAGCCAGCATTTGAAAACTCATCGGACATTTGTCCCGCAGTCGGTCCACGACGATAATTGTGCTTTAAACGCTGATCTAATCTTTCAGAATTTAAATAACCATCGGATATTAAAAATCCAGAACCATTTGTCGGACTATGACTATTATATCCATTAACTGATAAATGACAGGATAATCCTGGACCGATATTACGAATTTCAGCACGTTTCTGAGCGGCACGAGCATTTTTAAACCAATAGACAACATTATTGACATCTAATGGTTTTCTTCCCCTACGAGATTCTAAACTATTAAGCTCTTTAACGTACTGTTGAATTTGTTGCCTGCTTGGGTGTTGATTTGTGGCAAACCACTGTTGCAATTTCGGTAGTTCTAATTCTGGATCGAAACTTGTCCGCATTCGGGTCTTTTGAGTTGGAAATTGACTGTGTACTGTTTGAAGAGCGGGATGTCCAGGCTCGGGTAAAACTCTGTCAAGTGTTTTTTGTGTATGCGGTGATGTTGAAAATTGACATGGAGGTCCGAGTGGTGGCCTACCTAATGGACTAAATTGTGCGTTCCACCAGTCATCGAATTTCTTACGACACTCTTCTGATACTTCACCCGAAATATTTCCGCCGCCGCCGCCTCCTCTAGTGAAAGAGGATAAAATAACCTAAAAATAATAATATTTGTATATACTACTCGTAGGATGACGAATGGCGAATGAAGTAAATAGGAGGAGAGTAATAAATAGAGTTGTACAGTTAATGAATTGATAAATGTGAATTTTTGTTTTAAAGCAAAGATTAAAGTGCTTTAAAGCCCTATCCATGTTTTTCGGAATTATCTTGGTTCAACTACATTTAAATGAAAGAGACAAGTGTTATGATTTATAATCCGTCGTTAGTTTAAGTCGCTACTTATTTTTGTAGTGTAATAACGAGCGCGTTTGCTTTGTGGACAGAGCTCAGAGCAGTTTAACTCACAGAACGCACATTGTATTGCCTTAATCCGACCCTAATAAATAGATTTGAACTGCACACACACATATATATATATATATATATATACAAAGTAAGAAGAACCTTCTCTTATATTTTAGCAATTTGAGAAAAGCACCGACACAATGTTGTTGACGCGGCCGGATCTACTCAATGCTGTAGGATGTAGAAGGCTTTTGATCTCATTAATACCATGAAATAATGCTACATAATCTTATTAAAAGCGAGGTTACTACTATTCTCTGCACCCTTAATACATTCATTCCTGTCTAATTCTTAAGACGCGCGCGCTCTCATATCCATTTTCATAACCCGCATCGCTCCCTAATATTTACTGCTAATGCTTTTACTTTATCAAAACCTATATTTCCTTCTAACGCTAACGCTAACCTTAACCTTAACCTAACTGAAATAATCACCTCATCAAGTGGACATCCAGCAGATATTAGCAATCCGTGGGACTGCACGAGCAAATATCGGAGCAATTTATCTTTAATATCAGTTATTGGACCGGGCCTTCCACGAAATACTTGAATCCTTAAGGTGACTATAGTGGATAATTCGCCTAAAATATCTCCAACGCTCGCTAACGGATCATCACAAATTTGCTCAAAGTTTAAAGGTTTCCAATTTTTAATAACAACCGATGCCTTCGAAGCAGCCGCACATTCAGACGTGTAACCCAATCGAAGTAAGGCGGCCTGCACTAAATCTTGAAATGGTGTCGTAACAGGTATTATAACAAAACTATCTTTATCAATCATTGTTCGTCGTCGCCATGAGTTTTGATGTATTGAACGATCGTCCAGCGTGAAGACAGTTTCCACAATACAATGCACAGGCAATGATTTACCTGGAAACAAAAGCTAGCATAAAACATTTATATATTATACATACATGTACAATGTACATACATACATATATGATACATTCATAAAAGTGATGTTAATAAATAAAAATATTGCAACGTTAAAAGTCACACTAAGTTGCATCATAAATTTTTCAACACATGTCGTGCTAATCTGGCGAAACTGATTTACAGATTGTTTATTCTAGAATGCTAATCTTAGAGATAAACATAAAATTATTTGTCAAGATGATTACCTTTATTAATATTATATGCTTCATATTCATATTTATGAAAAAAAAGATAAAAGTTTGCATTGTAGTCGTTCTTACTTTCCTTTATTAAGTATTTATATGGTTAGCAAATGATCCGGTAACTGTCACATCAAGAGTAAACGATGTTTGAAAGTCTGCAAACTCAACTAGATGAGTAGATAAATACTTGAACCGCAACCGCAGGCATTTCATAGCAGAGGGCAGATGATCGCGATACTTTTAAACGTCTTTTCAGTTACTCTCTACCCTGAATTTAATGGAAACGTGTAAAGCGGAAAAATATCCAATGATAAGAAAGACAGACAGATCAATTGATAGCAAGCTACACTTGTCATTTAATGTTACATTCTAGAAAAGATTTCTTCATTTCCGTTTAAACTTTAAGGATAACGAAAAGAATTTGCTCCCGCCGCTGGAAAGAATACATTTTAAACAATAAAATATGATAGAAGCGAGAGAAGAAGAAAAATGAAAATTTAAAGTTGCGTAAAATGAAATTGAAATGAAATTATTACACCTCACATAAGTTATTTATATTATAAAATATTGTAATAATATACTTGTATGGTATTGTATGTATGATAGATTGCTAAAAATGGATTGGGGAGTATATAGTATGTAGTATAGTAGTTAAGCGCTTGTCTTATATTCTAAGACAACAATTTATTTTTGCCCTATTAGAATCTCGTCTTGACCGGTCTTACGATGCAGATGCGACGGTTATGGCTCAGCAACGACGGCGAGTTCTAAATCTCAGGGATCCTACTGCTGGATCCGGCCCGGACCTAATCCCAGCGGCTTACCGCGCTGTATAGTCCACTAGTCGCTAATCCCACCGGCTCTAATCCAGCCGGGCTGACCAGCGTCTTAACTGAGGCTCATATTGCCTTCCGGCCCTTTGTTCCAGTCCCTGCTGATCAATAATGCAACCTTATAAATAATACGACTACTGTAATAACAGTACCTTTAACTCGTCGGAGATTTTCTATTAATCTGGCGTTAGACTTTGGAAAATAGTGCAAACCACATCAGTATGGCAACAATATCCTCCAAAGTGATGTTTGCAATTAATTTTAATAATCTATACCTACGCGTACACATAATACGTAGGTATATCGCAAGAATATGCTTTTATCAAAAACTTATTGTCTTAATCAATTATCAAAGCTTCGTTGCTTATGATCCAGCATCGGAGCAAAACTTAGGTAAGTCAGCGTCACCATCACCACAATCAGGATTATGTCAACAAGTATTTAGACCGTTGATAGCAAATCGGCTCCGTCCATTGTTCGAATGAACGTGTTTTGCGAAAATCTCTCTTGAAGTGTAACTAAAGTATGCAGGATTTCAATTCTCCACTTATTACGGATTATTAAAAATCTTCATTCCTTGTTAAAATGCTGACACAAAAGGTTTAGTTCGAAACTCTTTTTGGCATTCGCTTTAATCCTTATAATATTCTTTGCAGATTTAAGCAACATTAACTACCAATACATTACTACTACTTGTACCGTACATAACCCGCATATGTACGTGTATTATATAAATTGAACATGTGTAGTAGAATCATTCGAAACGACCAAACGTACACAGAAACAACTTGTATGTGTACATCTATGATATTATAAATTGTTATTAATACATACAATATAATCTACTTTTTTTCAAATATCTGCATCAGAGTAAAACGCAGTTAGGTAACTTGAAATTTTTAGTTGCCACACGCCAAAGCATCTTACACAACAGCTTATTTCTATCCATTTTCTTATTAGCTTAAGACTTGTTAGTCTAAAGTTTTAATTCGAGCAACTTATAGTAAAGAGTCGAGCGGAGAGGTGAGGAAGGGCTGAAAAGTTGAGTTTAGAGAGTGCTAAGGGTCTCCGAACCCGCAATACTGTTTACAATAAGCCCCGTGCTCTGTTCTCGCGCGTTAATACGATTTCATGCTGGATTTGCGATAAGGATTTAGAAGAGCTACTGGCATAGCACCTTGTTAGACTACCAATTGCTAAAAATCTATAATTTACTATAATTAAATAATATAAAAGTGTAAAGTGTGTGTCGTCGATGTAATAATAAATTTATTGATTTTATATTAAATTCACTTATAATCACCATTGATATTCATTGATAGTTAATTTCAATATACATTCCTTATTATGCGATACGAGTACTAGAGTATGTACAGTACATTACCTAATAATATGTAGATATATATATAAATATATATAGATATATAGATACATAAACACATAGACGTATGTATGTATGTACTTACATAGTCAGTCCGTGTACAATTTGCTTTTTAATAGAAAGGATTTGTATTTTATAAATGATCGCAAAATAATATTTGAGCTGTAGGTACGTTTTATTCAACAATTTACGTGAATGAAAATAAATTCAAATCTTTTCATTGAAAGTATATGAATCGAAGCGATCCATTAAACTGAATTATAAAAAACAAAAGAAAAGTCGAATAACTAAGAGGATTTTTTGGTAACAAGCCATATAAATTAATAATCACGTTAGCGTTTCCCATAGGGATCTAATGAAGGCAAATTAAAGAAAACAGAAAGTATTGTAAGTTAATTATCTCTTTGATCGTCTCTTATAAATATTATAAGTATACAAAGCCATATAAATGTTATTAAATATAAGCTAAGTATATATCAGCATTAGACGGATGTTCGCTATCACACAGCGGGTAATCCCCGCACCCGCGCTGACACCCGCTCAACCACCCTCATGCTTATGCCGGACGTATATTTACTTCCGCTACTGATCCCCTTTCAATCCAGATCCGCATATTATCCGTACCGTATCCAATTGCATTACATTCATATTATTCATATTCAATATGAGAATTTTGGTTTATATGTCAGAAGTTAATGTGCGTATGACATAATGGCTAATAATTTTTGGTTACTTTACCATATACAAATAAAATGTATAAACATACACTCGTAAACGTACACGTATACATACATATACGTATACGTACACAGTATGTTACACACTCACGCACTTACAATTCGCCAGCCAATAACTATAACTTATTAACATAGTTACACAAAGTATGTGATGTGATGTGATGTGATGTGAGGACGGTTTACGGAAGATTTACTATTGAAAAAACCACATGCATACTATACGTTGAATACACTTTACTTTTGACCATATTTCATTTAATTAACCAACTGTAATAAATCCTTCAATCTAATGCCCATAATATGTGAATCAACCAAAAAATATTAACTATTATGCACGCACGTTAACTGCTGACTTGTAAACCAAAATTCTCATACTTTCTCGCTTAGAAAAGTTGTGAAATAAAGATCAGAGCATTTCAATTATTTATTAAAATCACTGTGAAATCGTAGGATAATAGTAGTCATTAAAATTGACGATGAATTTGGTATTTGGTATTGATGGTAAAAATATGTGTTCCGATCAGAAAAGCAATGTTTAAACGGACTATAGGATTAATAGCTTAACATACTCGCATAACGGAAACTACATTGCTTCAAGTAAATTATATTATAATAATTTAAATTTTATTTTATGGTGATAAAACTAATTCTTAAATAAATAACAGAGTAGATTGATGAGACTGGAATTTTTATTAGCCATCGAATTAATCGTAAATTTTTATGTGCGCTTACTTTATACATTTTTTTTCTTTTGTTTTTGTTTTAAATCAACAAAAGAAATTGTTATTGAATAATAAGAAGCTTTGTGTGTCATACATATGTGGCAATTTGAAATTTGTAAGTCATCGTATTATAAGATTACTTATAAGCTTAATATTATGTGTTAGCCTTCTTGTGTACGATAAGTATATGTATGTGTTTTTACATATTCTTTATATTATTAACTATAACTATATAAAAGGCTTAACATTTTTCCAACCAGAAACTATATTAACAAACACAGATTAATATTTTATTGTGGTCATACATTTGTAGTTGTAGTTGTACACTTGTACCTAGTTGTAGTCGTAGTTGTTTGTCGTAAGTACAAGCTCTCGCACATTCATAGACTCTATTCTATAATATATCCTCATGTGCGTGCTTATCTACATTGAATCGTACCTTTCACACACCCCTCTAAAAGAACGCGGATTAGATACAGTATCCTCTATCCATAATCGGATAATGTTTGGTCACGTGCACCTGCTAACATGCAACTCTTTACTAATATATAGGTATACTCGTCGTATGTATAAATGTATATATGTATATATACATATAGTATTTGCTAATAAAAGAAATTCCACTTTTATAATTGGGTTTTAAAGTAATAATGTTAAAGATTATAATAATTGACGTGCGTATGGTAAAAGTGGCTACCATACACAAGAGTACATATATGCGCTTATATGTATGTAAAATCTGTTGCCGTATTATTTGATATCGAATGAATGAATTGCTGCTGCATACATCTTAGCGACAGAGACCTAAGCTGAATTGAAAACGGCTGAGCCTGGATCAGACAGCCCGCTAATCCGCCGATATGTTGAGGTCACACGCCAGTCCGGTTCAAACAACAGATACGTATAAATACAAGAATAAACCTGTTCGCCTCGCTCACGCTAATCCTAATAATATGAGGATTAAATCAGGCCAAGGATTAAGTTTAGCTATTGGTGCGTGTTATCATCGCTTTCCAGAACTAGCTATTTTTTCTCCTGTATTAACGTACAGTCGAGGGGACGATTTCCAAACAAGCAGCATAATTATTTTTATTATGATAATTAATAATAAATCTATCATGCTTTCAATGACCGTGTCAGTGGAATTTTTATGATGCTGGAAAACAGAAGTTAATAGACTGGCAGTAATTAATTTAAAATAGGCGCCTGCTCTTGCTGTACCTACAATTTCGTATATACCATATAATACAAAAAGGAGTCTACTCGTATGTGTCTATGTAATCGTAATGTGTATGCATTATATTAATCCGATCCTAGTAAGTAGAAAATTTATACAAGTTGGTTGCAAGCGGCGTATTTATTTCAATGATGGATTTTCCTCCCCAAGTTATGTAATGTGATTGATCAACAGTGAGTAAATAGAAAAAAAAGACAGGAAGATGGAAACTAAACGCTGGCAGCGACGTAGAAAAGATTCCATTTTTTTCTTCTTTATATATGATCCCTCGTGAATGTTAATCTCTAAGTCTTCTAATCCCCAACTTCCCGTCTCTGAACAGGCCAGAGTCCTTCTAATCCCAGCTTCCCCTAATTCTCTACCTTCGCCCTAATCCAGCTTTAACCAAGCAGTACTATCCTGCCAGAATATCTCTACGCCATATGTACGACGGATTGCATACCTGCTTCGACTGTTACATGTTTTTGGGTCGGGGTGTACTGGGATGCAGCCGTTTCATCAATCATGAGCAGATAATCTGCTTAACGCCGCGCAATCCGCTTCAATCCGACCGAAGTGAGGGGTGCGGACGGAAACATCCCGGGCCGCGGCGTGGATAAGCAGTAGCTCGACTGTGTTACAATTATAAAACTTATATGTATATGTGTGTATATGAAATCGCCATACGTTTTAAATTACTTAACGATTCCGCGTGAACCATCGCAGCAACGCTTTTTTAACATTATGAATGAGATGTGAGATTATTTAATCAATTTATGTCTTACATTACAATGTCATTTTTTTTAATACATATAGTATGTATGTACATACTTACATACATACGTGTGTAAATATCAATTAATAAATATAGTAGTAGGTATTATATCCGTTACAATAAATATGTGATTTAGTTAGGTATGCACCTACCTGACGACTTGCTGCTGCTATCGAATTCTTCCTTCACGGATGGAGGCGAGACGACAGAATCTAATGGGGTGCCCGAGCGATCTACGGCTGGAGTTGGTGTACGTTCAGCAGAGTCACGGCTAGAGCCGCCGGTGATAGCAGGGGTGGTGGATGGTGGTGGCGTTTTACTATTTCTTGTTAACGCTAACGCCTGACTCTATAATAATAATAACAATAATAAATAATTACAATATAATTAGTCTCGACAATAATGATGTATATATATTGTATATAGATAGATATAGATATATATGCGAAGTGAATGATAAATCTCGCTCGTTCACTGGTCAGTGCTATTGAGAGTTATTAATCTGGGTTAAGTGGGGTCAAAAAGCTTCAAAATTCCAAGACATAATAGTGATTTAATTCGTCATCGCGTTCTCTCTTACTAAATATATTGTACATATACGTATATTGTATGCATATATGGTAAATATATATAGATATATTTACTAGTAGCATAATAAATACATATATTAGCGATAGAAGAACGCTAAATGAGACAAGGGAGCTACTAGCTCTTTTCATTGCGATAACCCTATCGCTATAATCTTATACTCTTCCCCTACATAATGCACTCTCTATAAAACACCCGGCTCAGATATAAGAAGATCTAACTAAGGCTGGATGACTCATAATTTCCTTAATCCGCATATAACAAGCATTTGTGTAGCGAGTTTTTAACGATGAATACTCTAAAGAATTAAATCCCAACAGCACAAAGAAGTTAGAATTTATTGTTTGCTATTATTGTTTGTTATTATTTTATTTACATTTATCTTTAAAAGCTTCTCAGTTATATTTTATTACAATTGTTGCTGCTAATAAATTTATATTTTTGTATTAACTAAAGTAGTCGACGATGCGACGATGCTATAATAAAAACAACTACGCTCAACTACGTATAACGTATAACGTATAACGTATAACGCGTATAACGTATAACAAATTCAAAGCAAGCTGTTAATATTTATAGTAATTATAGCTATCCATAATATTCGGAAATGATTTAATAGTAGGTAGTGCAGCATGATTTAGGCAAGATGGACCATGTTAGTCGTCGGCTGGCCACGAGCAGGTCGATGCTCCGACATCAGCCAAACTTTCAATGCTCACAAAACTGCAAGCACTTTTTGCACAGTGATTCGTAGAACTTGTGCTGCATAGCCCGTCCTGTCACTCAATGTACTTGTACCAAAAATGAACCAGATTCCATCAGTCCACTCAACGATTTTTACTTGCCGAACAATTTCGCTCTTGCACCTGTCATCGCAACTACAGCAACAACAAATATTATCTCCCGCTAAATTTTGTAATAATGTGTTGATGCACGTAATATAATTGATTTTTAAATGCTTATTTATTCATTTATATTACACATATATATTATAAATATAAATGCGTGTAAGTTTATGCATTTATATAGCATCATCGGTGGGTAGTTGTTGGGTACTAGTAAGCGCTTGTTGAAAATGCTATTTTCAAAATCGATACACTGTATTCACGTTGTTGTTTCGTCCATAATAAATGTCGACGATGTCGACCCTCCAGATTTTTTAGGTATATTAGTTTAGTCAACAGGTCATTTATTATATCCGCCTTTTTCTACTTTTATGAACGATTCCCTTTTCCAGATAAAAATTGCAGGTACAAATATTTTCAAACTTTATTACTTTATAGCCTATTTAGAAACCCTTTTCGGTTTGACCGTTTCAATAAAATATTTTAACAACACCTTTATATTATTCAATCCTTTTGTAAAAAGAGAGCCTTTCAATGTGTTAATATATATTGTACGTATATTCTATTTATATAAAAATACTAGTATGAAATATCAAGCGGACGTGGCCAGGATTAACACAGGATGTTGGATATCATTGTGGATTAGTCAGAAATAACCAAGGTAAATCTATACTTAATAAAAATAATATCATATATGTATATACATATTATATATGGTACATAATATGAATATTGTATTATATATATGTATATGTATATGTATATGTATATTATATATAACATATTGTATAAATGTAAATAATCGTATAATGCAATAACCACAAATTATTTTCTAATTAATTACAAACAAATATAATAACAGTTTCAGTTTTCGTAAATATGATTTTTTATGAATTATTAATAAAAGTATCGTAATGCAAGTCAGGGTTTTTTAATTGCATATAAAGTGCCATAAAGTATAATTTTAAAAGCATTGCTTTAATTGCTATTAATTTATGTTTGCAATTAAATAATTTCAATTAATAATCTTACAAGTTCCATTTAAATAACATTTATTTTTATTAGACAGCAATGTAATTAATTCGTAAACATTTAATCTTTTTTTCTTCTTAATTATCTATTCAAAATTCGGCAATTTTAACAATTATTGCACTTTTACGTTCCTACTTAATAAAACAGCCAATAACAAATACTTGTGTACATGTTACATGTTACATTAGTATGTCGTCAATATATATGTATATGTTTAATGTTGCTTGTGTTGCTAACGACAATACAAGGAACATACATACATACACACATACATACATACATACATACAAGTGAGCATTTTTGCAAGACAACCACATTTAATTAAATATATTTGGTTGTCAATGATTAATTATTAATTTGGTTATTATCAAGATTAGTTATTGGAAGTTAAAGATAAATTTTAACTTTGCAGTTCTCTGAATTTGAAGTGTACCACAAAGTTATCTACTCGATACCTGCGCTCCTACGTCTCATTTAACTTAATTTGAACCCCAACTTTACGTTCTTCTTTTTATAATCATACGTTCGTAGGGTTTTTATCGAAACGAATTATTAAGTAATTTATAATTATTACCAATAACATATAAAAAGTAGTTGAAGGGCGATTGAGTTTTTAATAATTTCATTAGCATGAAATCGACGAACGTCATAATTTTAATAAAAATCTTTGAACAAATCATTATATTTAATTGCAAATTGCAAGTAAATATTTATGCCTATTAAATCATAGAAATGAATTAACATGAAATGCTTTAATTTGCAAAAAACGCAAGCAAACATTTTTTTTATATTCTAGATAATTGCGAATATGGTTTTACTACGTCTAATATAATAATACATAGATACATAGTACACATATATATGTATATGTATATATGGAGAGCTTTTAAAATGAAAATGAAATAACATAATGTCTAAATAAAAAATGTGAAACTTTGTAAAAAAAACAAGAAATAAGAAAAAGCCGGTGAAATTCATGGTGGGTAACTTTAGGCCGGACATGGTATTTACTGGCACTCCACCTGTAACCTTTAACGATGTAAGTAGACCCCTTATAAAAGCCTCCCCCATATTCCCATAATATAAAACGGTTTGTTTATTGCACCGAAACGCAAATTGTTCCTGTTTCATGATAAACATGTTTATTTCATTGTAATTTTTCGAAAATTACCCTCATTAATAACTAGTAGTTTGAAGGCTTGCAAAATATGAATAAAACTTAGAAACAAACTGCATATCTAAATAATTGATGGAAATTTTCAAAAATCGATTAAAAAGTAAAAACTTGTTTTTACATCAGAGAATGACATACAGATTTTTTTATTAATTTAATTACATTAAAGTGCACATCTAATCTGTACATAAAAATTGATTATTTAATCAGGCAGTGATTTTTTCTCCAATTTTAATTGTTACATATTGGTTAAAATGTTTATTTGATGTTGAAAACGCGTAAGGTTTATCCGGTCAGTTTAATCGATCGAAACTCTGCATCAGAGTCTAGGATAATCCTAGATTACGTAAATCCGGGATTAACCGTTATATAAATGAAATAGATTAGATTTTATGCGCACTCCTGTTAGTTCTCTTTTCGTCATACTAATACCACAGTTAAAATTTACATTCAAATCAAAGGATTATTTTACTTTTGTTGAAACAAAAATTTATGAATAGTACAGTTAATCCATTAATAAGCAGTATATATCAACATTACGTACGATTTTCATTTATAATAATATTACACAACTACAACATGCAAATTAATTAATATTTTAAATATCGTACTACATATTGTAAGTATTGTACTTACATATGATGTTAGTGTTACTACAACAACAACAACACTTGGAGTGCAATATAATATAATATACAATAATATAATAGTATGTTTGGTATTTATTGAGTGGCACATTAATAAATTGCGTGTATGTTAATTGATAAATTGTAATAATTGCTACTATTTATTGTTAACACTAATTACCGATTTTGAAAGCAATTCAAACTAATAGATACGTATATCGATAATAAAGTAATTGAGTGCCGGCGTTTAACCACCTGTATACGATCGTTTGCTAATACATAATACATAATATTGTACATACATATATAACATCATTTTCTTTCAAAGTACTACATACATGAAAAGTATGTATGTATGTATGTATACGTAATATAGGTAGAGAATTTAAACAAGTTTAAAATAAAAATCATCATAAATATGGAAAAATGATTTTTAAAATACCTGTGTTCCTAAATCAGAAAGAGGAGTCTTCGTGTTAGCAGCAACCCAAGCTTCGGCAAAGGTTTCCATTGCACTTTGAAAGTCCATCGTCATGAATTAGAGCAGCGCATCTAACTTGTTAACAACAAAAAGACATGCTCTAGGACCCGACAGCGTGGTGCTGAGTCTCGAACGCAAACCAGTACAGAACTGCTCTGAGCAAAAGCGCGGTGTCGACTGAGCCACAGTAAAACAGTGAAATCCGTATTGCCGTAGCGGGGAAATTGCGCACCACCCCTATTCTGCGCCGGAGAACGCGCAAAGGTGCTCATGGAAAAACATTGTAGATTTTTCCAAGAGGAAAAGCGGACAGCCCACTAACCAACCAGATTTGAACTTATCAATCTTTATAGCCGATATCTTATAAATAATCAAAAAAAGATAGTAAGAAATCACACGCTTACAAACATTGATTTGATAAAATATCGCTGCTCATATTATTCAATTTACTCTCAAATATCATCATTAATTTCCAATATATTAACAATTATCTAGTAATTATTTCGAAATGCACTTAAGTTGCAAATAGATTGTCATTCCAATATGATTCTTCGTCCCATGTCCTAGCGAAATCTTTTATTTTGAACATTTCTTTATTTTCTTGCGCTTGCGTGCGACGCGTCGCGACGCTCAAATAAATAGATATGTAGGAGGAGTTGGAAATTACATAGGCGGTTCTGGTTAAGGGTTGGCCTCCACGCGACAAAGGGTTCATCAAATTATTTATCCCTATAGATTTCCTCATAAAATAAAATCAACTTAAGATATACGTGTACGTGTAGAATGTCCCATATGTGGCTCACACTTATACGTATACACGAATACCACACAACGCCGTTTCCTAATGTTACGCTTTTTCTATGATAATTTTATACCCTTTAGGACTTTTCAATTTGAATGTAAACCTATTACTCACTAAAATGGGTAGACGCGTATACATTCCATCACATTACGTATGGAATAAAATTACTACACGCTATGAAAAAAATGCAATACGCAATCATATTTCTAGGTGTTGGTATAATATAATATCAACGAAAAAATTATTCATCGATAGTCTATTCTATTTCACCAACTCATACTTGATTTAATCCTCATTTAATCAGCAGCAAATTTCCAAATAAATATTATTTATCTATTAATTATATATGAATAATTAAATTAAGCAACAACTAAACATCTCTCTTTATAAATCACTCTTATAAGAGATGATTTTTTGTATTGATGATTATGTATTTGTTCGAAATTCGAATACAAATACGAAGAGTGTCAATGTAAAACATATAGTTTACGATCTGATGTAGGATTAAAAACATTGTAATGACTATCGTTTTTAATTAAATATTTTAATTAGATCTTAAAGATGTAAAATAATTCATTTTAGATTATTAAATTGAAACCGAACGGTTCAGTTCGTATTTGATATGTTTTTTCTTCTTTCATTCAATGTCATGGCATATATTTTTCTGCTTTTAGTTGTTTGTGGGCTTTATTATAAAGTAAAAGCAAAAGGTAAAAAGTGTTTAGGTAACAAATCCAGGCAAAGAATGTTCAGGTTTCACGACGGCAGCAAATAACTGTAAGCGGATTATCCTAAAGTCTATCGCTTTTACCTGAGTTTATACCGAGGTTAGGCTATCCATCAAAAATTAATGGTTCTTTACAAAATTTTCCAAGATTTTAAAGATTAGCAAAAAAACTATAAATTTTAGTGAAAATATTTACTAACAACACAAAATAATGATAATGAGCTTTTCCATTCACCATAACACGATTTACATATGCATAATTAGTTTGCATTTCACTTTTTTCTTCGTTGTCTGCAAGTTATTCGTACACAAGTCTTATTAAAATTGAGATTTTGATTCGGTACAGATATATTATACGTGTATATTGAATATGTAAATAATCTACATATATACATGTTTATTAAAGATATCATTGGTTTGATTTTAGATAGGCCTAATCGAAATGTGTACTTGAGGTCGGATAAGCTTTTCATCTTTTAGCGGCATTTTTTTTCGATTTAATTTTAAGTAATACTCTATTGATCAAATCAAATAACTTTAATCCATATCTGTAACTCTAATATGTATATTATAATCAATAGAAAAATCTGAACAAACACTCGATTTAATAAAATATTTATCTTTCAGCGAAATACATTTTTGTGTCGCCGCCGTTTGGATTTTAGTCATCTGCTCAATTAGCGTGCATCAACGATTTAATTATCTGCTCATTTTTCGTTTTAAATAAATATTTGTTTATTTGCATAAAATATTACGTTTTATATAGAGTTAATTAATCAAATGTAATAATTCTTTTGATTTATTTTATTAAAAAAATAAAATTAATATATGTAGGCAATTATTTTTTCAACTAGATTCGAGGTGTACTTTTGGAATCATTATTTATAGTTTATTACTTTATAGTAATTACAACGTTATATTAATAATTGTTTATCTTTAAAATAATCATGAAGGTGTATTGAGAAAGCGATATAATTAGTATGACGTGAACGAGTTTAATAGTTTTGGAATTTGGTCTCAATTATATCTGACTTTAATATTCCTCAATTATAAAGCGGTTTATATTAACAAAGAATAAAAATAACTGATATAGACAACTTTATAAACAGGAGAGCTTAAGGTAAGGTATAAGCGTATCGTTTTTTAATAGAAAATACTACAGCTCTTTATATAATACATCTTCCAAATTACATTGAGAAAAATTTGATCTACAACGAACTTATTTCTTCAAAAATTGTATTTCTAGCTATTTATATTATTAATTTATTCTTTTTTATTTAGAGATATTTATATAATATTACATACTGTGTAAGATTTTATTACCAATAATAATATTATAATATGTAAAAGATAAACATAATTATATTCATTAGCATTTTACATTTTACCGTTTCGATGTTCACATAATTAGATTAATTGTTTGAGTGTTTTGAATATTGTCGGCGGTCAATAAAAGGCGATAGATGCTCGTTTTAATCTCTCATTTACGTGTACTTACGCGTAAGTTATACTACAAAGATGAATCCTCATTGTTGGGGCAGGTAATGTCTACTTTGGACTTTTGGGTGCAATAAATTTTTATTGTGGCCGCATTTTGCATATAGGATTTAGAACGGATTAGACGCTCTTAACTTGCTGTAAGGAATCCATTTAAAATTATATAACAACAAAAGTTAGATTACTTGATAAGTATAATAGATGGTAATAAAATAATGCGAATAACATCAAACGTTACCTTTTCGGCCGCTATTCATGGATTGCAATATTCTTAAAAATTTTAACAAGAAAGAAAAAAGATGTAAATTTTATTGACTTATTGTTAAATGGTGCTTCGTTTATATTACGTACTATACAGTACAGTGCAGTAGGTACTTGCCGGTAGGTAGAGTAATAAAATTATCGTTGCTTAAATTTAAATCCCGACTCCATCGGATAAATTCAGAGTAGGGTAGAAAAGAACATGTGCATACATATAAGAACTTTGAGCGTAAAGCAAAACAGCGCTAAACGGGGTATATGTCTTCATTATTTTACGCATGTTAATTAATTAATAAACACCCCCTTAATATTTCTTCTCAGAGGTATCATATTATCTTTCGTTTGCATTTTTTATATTATTATACAATACATATACAAACTATACGATATTGCAATGTTTACAAAAAATGTTAAACCGTCGACGATAAAATACATAAGAATGCATTCATTCTAAGAAATTAAACAGATTTATATCGAATTAGCGATCAGCGGGTCAGCGTTAAGTGGGGTATACCAGTATATACATA
Organism: Adinopsis sp. GC000173; assembly: GCA_030264715.1. Classification (NCBI taxonomy): domain Eukaryota; kingdom Metazoa; phylum Arthropoda; class Insecta; order Coleoptera; family Staphylinidae; genus Adinopsis; species Adinopsis sp. GC000173. The sequence continues at coordinate 86,987 of JARJDW010005569.1, read as the reverse complement.
TATTTTTTATTGAAAATATTATATATCGATATAATTTTCTATAAATTGATAATAAATAATACGTGCGATGTAAAATAGGGAGAAGTTGTAAAAGGTTTCCAAATATAGAACGTTTTAAATGCTATCGAGATGATAGGGTTGGTGCTGTCCCTGTCCGGTGTGTTCCCCTATTGATGTCGAGTGAAGACAGTGTCAACCCTTCTTAAAATCCATTAGCTTCCAATAATAATGTCCGAAGTATCACAAAGAGCGATTGAGGCAGTCTAAGAGCTGTAGCGAGACTTATTATCGCTATATGCTATGCAACAATTAGTAAGGCTAAGTATATTACTTGCTACTTACCTATAGGGTTCGGCATTAAGAGATGGAACTCAATTTATTAGGCATTCGTTATTATATAAGAACATCCTTTGCCGGCTGCTTCTACTACCATACACATATACTATACACTTCTAACAAGTTATTGCTTCACTCTTTCAAAAGAAAATGTTTCTGTGATAAAACTAATTCTCGTTATATTATGTTGCCTATATTTTCGAAATTAACTTAATTAAATCGTTTAAAAGAAGCTTTTTTGGAGAGAAAATTTATGTGTCTAACAGTGTTCAATTCAATTATATAAACTTGATTTTGTCCATATCCATAGGCCATCATTTGTCTGGCAGAGGAGCGTGTGATGTTCGCTCAAGCTTTTAACTCTGTAATTAATATAGGAAAACTTTATATTTGTCATCACATGTAAACATGAGGTTATACGAAGCAGACAGACAACAAGAAAAACTGATGCTTAATAGGGTATTTAATTACAAGGGTTACTGAATATTTTGCGAGTATACTATAGTCATAGTGTATAGAAGCTGGTACATTAAAATACCCTCTCTCACTCTCTCTCAACAAAAACTCTGTTCTGTGTGTTTAGAAAAGTTTTATTTCATTAATATACTTGCATGTATGTTGGTATAGTTGGTATAGTTGGTATAGTTGGTATATGTATACAATATAATATCGAATTGTTAAATACTAATAATATTATTAATAATATTAATGAAAATGAAAACTATATATATATATAGGTATTCAATAGTATAATTCAATTTGACAATGCGAAATGTATGCGATATTTTATGTGAAACGACGACGGCAATATATACGCGCGCGCGTTAGAATGGAGAGATGATAAAAGAAAAACGAAGTTGCTAGTTGGTTGTAATTGAATTGAATATACACACACAGAGGATAACGTGTATAAAGAGGTTTGGAGAAAAGGAAAGAGAAGTAAGAGAAGTACTATTACATATAACATCTATTACTTCGATTCGTGTATATATATGATATTGGTGGTAATACAAGTGTTCTCTAGGGGAGACTCTTATAACTTGAGCATCTTACATGAGTCGCATTGAAGCAATAATATTTGAAAACTACAAATCATACCGATCCCAGAAAATCTACCCAGCGCGCATTCAGTGCTAAATATATGAAATATTGTTATAGGTTATAGATATACAGCAGTGCCATTTCTATGAACCTTTATTATCTAAATATGCACATCTTGGAAACCCACAATTTTCATTGTATCATTGTCATTAATCAGTATGCAATGACACAATCATCGTTTTTTTTTCACTTTACATTCGCAATATACCTATAGCTATAGTATATTATAATATTGTACTATGTAGGTATACTTATACTTTCTTATTTGAAAGTTTTGCATCATTTTTTTAAACTTCTTATATTTTGAAAAGAAAATAAGATATTGAAAGAAGTTTCATAAGCGACGAAAAGATCAAATGGGTAATTATTTATTATGAAAATGTATCGAAGATTAGTGCTTCTTTTTGATAGAAATTTACTTTTTTCTTTTGCAGCAAATCGGATTCGGTATATATAATATGAATTAAAAAAATGGTAAATGACGGAGTGTGCTGAACTGAAATCTCAGCAATTAGTTTCATCAAAGAATCTCCGTTTACGCTTTTTGCTTCTTGTGACGAAGATTTTTCTGATTCAGAAGCAAATCATTAGTAAAGTTTATCAGTGATTATTTAGGATGCTTTGAAGTTTTTACTGTGTCGTATTATATTTTTCGATACTTTCTACCGCATCGCGACTCTTCATAAATGGTCGATGAATCGATACAAAATGAAACCTATTAAAGAACACGATTACCTTCGCATTTTTATCAACAGCATCTTAAACAGAGTTTGTTTCAATATGTTTTCTCTACCGTATTTACGTATCATACACGAGTATACATATACATATTACAATATGAGTATCGATCTGCATCGACTAATGCGCTTCTGTCCGGGAAATATTAGATGTAAATGGTTGCAAAGTAAGGGTAAGAGAGGTTCCTTTATACTCTACGTCTAACTATCGTATTAAGGAAATTCGCGTGGTAGCAATTAAATAATCCTTCAAAGCAAAAGCCGAATAAATACCTTAGGGAATTGAAACAGCATGAACTATAGATGTGTAGTTTTAGTTGTAGCCACTATATTATTCTGCATCTTATGATTATGACTCGACTACATCACCACCGCCACCTTTAAACTTTATAGTTTAGAAATTGATATTTAAACATGTAAGTACAATGTATGAATGTATGTATGTACGTATGTATGTATGGTATTGTATTGTATTATTTTATACATATACATATATAGGTAAGTATATACATACATATAATACATAACCTATCTAGTCTACATTTATTAATTTACAACAAATGTTTTACCCTCTTTAAGATATTTATTTATATATTTATATGTATTACAATATTTTATCCATACATACACATATACATGATATACATACATACATAACCATACATCCAACCAACACACGTCTATGTCTGATGTAAAAGATTAAACTTATGAATTGATGCTAGTATTATACAACTTCATTTGCTTACTGATGAATTTTGGGTAATCTACCCAAGCAACTGCATTTGTTCTAATACTGCATGCTATATATGTAATTTGTTGCAGAATGCGAATGTAAATTTAGTTAAAATTCTCGCAAATGTATACGTGAAATAAATTCTCTTTTGCATATTTCTTAATGCAAATAGAAAATAAACAAATAAATAAAATCGGTAGGAGCATTTTATTTAAGTTTTTTTTTGTTGAAATGAAATGAAAAGAGCTGAGAGAAAAGAAGAGGAAAAGAAAAAGAGTAAGTAAGGAAAAAGTAGTAGAAAAATAGCAATGTATAATATTGATATCGTATAGTTATAGAATAATATATCATACATGCAAATTTAAGAAAGATAATCTGCATCCAGCCAAATAAACTGGCCATATATTTTCGATATCATGTTCGCATGGCGTCATGCATGCGGTATCGGCCGTCAGTGGACAGATGGCTGATTTAGTAGCATTCTAGCCACTTAAAATGCCAAGGAAGTGGTAGATGTGGCAGGGTAGATGTTCATTAAGCACATGGATTTGGTGGAAGATGGCCCTTAGAGTCTACAATCGGTTAGTAACATAGTTAGTTACTGCTATGAGTATGGTTGGAGAGAGATTCTTAGCGTCGGCGATTTATAGCATTTGCCATTTGACTCGGAGCTCTTATTCTGACTTCATTCTAAGCCATTCGGGGGCTTAAAACTTAATGTATACGAAAAATAACCCCGAGATACAAGAAGAATGAGAACGGAATTTCTTTAAATTCATTTATTTTGCGGGAGAAAGATTTAGACTCGACTCTGAAGATTAAAATGTCGTTTTCGTTGCGACAGCTTTAGTGCTTTCTAATATTCCTTCGTAAATAACCTAAAAAGAAAATGTGATGATAGAGTCTACTTAAGCGGCGATTGTTATGCAAAACGGGAGCGAGCCCAAATCACCACCTGTTCAAAATGAGCCTTTATCGTTCATCCTCATCAAGCAGCATCTTTTTACGTACACGACAGACTAAAGCCAATCTTTTGTACTTGCTCTATTTTCCAGCAGAAATGTAACATTACCAGAGTTGCGGTCTGGAAAGAATAGCTATCTAAAGGGTTTTAGTATTGTATTTAGTATAATTGCTTCTATATTTAAGTTTGCACTCAGAATCAGACCTAGGCTATAAAGAATTCTTTGAACCATTCGTTTATTTATTCTTATTTCTTCTTGTCTTGTCTTGTGTGTTTCGTTTGTATTGTTTCTTTTTTCGCTTCTTTTTTTCTATTTATATTATATTGTATTGTATTGTATTGTACAATATGATGTATGAAAACTATTTAATTAAACATTTAATTGCAATATGAGTAAGAATGAATAAATTTGCATTTTATGCATGTAAATCTTATTATTTGCAATAAATGAGGTTGATTTAATTCTTACATCTTTACGCACATCAGCGCGTTTTACAAAGATTTTCATTTTATAAAGGGGGAGGACGAGGACGAGGACGATGAGAGCGAAAGCGACTTTCAAATTTTCAATGTAACATGGACTGCTGTGAATGTCCCGCAGCAACATCAAGAAATGGGATTAGGCGTAATGAGAAGGAAAAGCAACAGGAACGAAGAATTCGAATAGAAGTAAGAGGATCAAGGATATGATAAATATTTATTATTTGTATAATTGTGGCAAGATGAAGTTGATGGATGGCGGTTAGGTCTCAATTTGCATCCGATAATCCTCTTGCGGCAAACGTTTGAACCACGCCTAAGACGTTGAGCGACACGCACTGGTTTAAGATCTAGACAAGGTATGATCATGTTAATGCTTTTGCTGTGCTACGGTACCGCAAGGAAGAGAGAATTAATTCGGCTCAGCAGTGTATTATGCTTAATATGCGAAAACACATTTGGCTAATTCCAGAAAGACATGTTATTCTAGCGTAAAAGCAGCGGGTTAATATAAGTATGAAGAAATCTCACATAAGTATTCTAATCATTTTATACGACGCGACGCGAGATCCGTGCACAATCTGTGTTTAACCCGTGCAATGTTCCTCTTCCTACTAAAACATTCTTTTAATAAATAATAATGAATTAATGATTATATGTAAGTTGGTATGTTTGTACCTACTATATTTGTATGTACAATACATATACATATATACCTATATACGTACATACATACATACAATATATATAATATATAAATAAGCATAAAGAAAAACTGTGAATGCGTGAATGGTTGCGTTGCGTTGCGGGTATATATAATATGTATACGTAAATAAATGAATTGAACCTCTAAAAGGCAATCTGTGGGTATCTTAACAATATTCAAACAATCTGAATGATTGCGGTTAAAGACGGCTGAGTGGCGGCAGTGAAGAAGCATTACTACCATCATTTATATACAAATGATAAATAGGATCTATGTTCGTAATGCTTCGGTAATTTACTGATTTGATAGTATGATGAAGCATACAGGTTAATTTCACTAATAAAGTCCTCTGCAGGAGCAGAGCGAGTAGCAGTAGCAATAGGAGCGGAGTAGCAACATAGACCAATATTTACTTTGCTAGAGTTAGTTGACATATAGACATAGAGGAAGGTAAATTACAACATTTCCACTTGAACGAAATAAAAATATTCCTTGTTGAGCATCAAAGCAGTCTACCGCAAAATCTATATCCAATCATATGGTGGTAGCCACTTTCGTAATTGACTGGCATCCTTTTATGAATGATGCAAAAATAAGGGCTGTGCGTTTGTTTAATTTCTCGATAAATGTGATTAAATGGATTAATTTAGAAGCGGCGAACCCCAACCCTCCATCCATATATTCGGGAACATCCTTAACATTCTTACATCTATAATATATATATATATATAGTATACGTATACACAATGTGTGTAATATATTAGAATATTTTACCTGTGGTGGAAAACATTTCGACATCGAATAGCGTCGCATTTGTATAACTATTTTATTGAAGCTTTAATAAATCAATATTTTAATAGTAAGTAATATAAGTGTTATATATAATATATATGATTATGATAAATAGGAAGAGGAGGAAAATTTGTCATTTAATTTTTATCTCTTCATCATTTTCATTCTATAATGCCTACTTATTTAAGACTAAAGTGGCTTCTCACACCTTTTCGCCTTTCGGTTTTTCCAGCGTTAACGAACTTGCTATTTTTCATTACGTGCTAAGATTAAGTTCGAGTACGTGATCAGATTTGATCTTAGGTCGGTCGCGATGGCGGTCGCGGCTAGTAAAGCTATCAAAAGGATGGACCCCAGCCCAGTGTGGAAACCTGCACTCTGATACCACCCTGATGTCATTTAACCCTCTTTCAGACCATTATACTTTTTAAGCTCCAATCTTCACCATTATACACTTAGCTTTAGTTAGGAATCGCAATTTTTACCGCGATGGCACGTCTTACGAGTGCCCGATGTCGAGCGTAAATTCCTAAATCAACACAAAAAATAAGTTATTCAAATTAAAAATGTAATTTCAGCGTGCAACGAAGTTATTACATTTTAATCCTCGACCCTTGATACAGCGTCTTAATGCGAGACTGTTAAAAATATTAAGCAGCCGGAACAAATCGACGGTCGCCACCCATTCACCCACCCATCCACCCAGCCATCCAGCCATCCAGCCACCCGCGATGCTCTCTGAATACATTAGACGATCAGAAGGAAAAGAAAGAGTTGCTTGGATTCAAGTAGAAGAATTACACAACCATTATACGAGGATTATTGCAAAATCAGGAGCGAGTCCTTTAGCCCCTGTCTTGCTCCATCTCCAACCACCCGCACATTGTCTCGGACCGAGTCGTTTGGAAAAACGAGTAAATATTCCCGAGATACTTGCCGACTAATTCCACGCGATGTGCCATAAGACTATTAAAACTCTAAACGCAATGCGAACCGAGCTTTCATTATTTGTAATCTGACAGGACTTATGGAAAAAGTTTCCATTTATTTTTAATTCCTTATATTCCACCCTTTATTATTGAAACACAGAAAAGTCACTGAATTCAGTTTACTTCATGATAATAACGCTTGAATAGGAAAAATCTACATTTATATGATGGATTTCATTTCAAATATTGTACATATTGTATTCTATACGTGTAGTATACAGATTGTACATACAACATATATTACATTACATTAATACGAATTATCATTAACATGAAAATATGAATTAATAGTATTTATGTATTATACATATTATAAATAAATATAAAATCATCATCATCACCATATTATATTCGATAGAGACACGTTCATACACGTATGTACACACCGTATATACGTGTACATACATATTGTAATAATATGGACATAACACAACAAACTCTAAGGAGTAGAACAGATTGTTGATGAATGAATAGATTCTAAAGTAGAATTGTATTTATTGCACTAGTGTGTCATCCGTCATCATACACCAACGAACTTCCTACTACAGTGTTTACTTGCTTAAATTGTAACAACATTGTATATTTCGTCATAATTAAAAAGGTTAGTTACATAGTTACATAAACTCGCAAGTAAATATCCGAGCAGAAATTTGTAAGGAACATTTTCTTATAATTATATTATATTTTAAAATACTGTTAATCTTAATAAATTATATAACATTCAACATTTTGTTAACACAACGAATTTAAATATTTTAATAGATCATCCTTTTATAAAGTAAACAGTGCTTTCAAAAAAATTATTATTACTTTTGTCAACATTTAATACAAACTATTATGGCATTGTTCAATGTTTATATTTATTTTATTAACCCTCATATATCAATCTCACAGATTAAAAGATAATTTTAGAAAAAAAAAGTATGCTTATTGTTTATTTTTTGTTAAACGATTTTATTAGATCCATTTAAGAGTTACGTTACGAAATGTCCACGTCTATTTATCCACCTTCTATCAATTTATTAATAACGGCTGTGTTTTCAAATTTGTGTAAATAAGTGTAATTGCAAGTGTAATAAATAATTAATGTTTCATTAAATTTAATATCGTACATTATGATATTGTGTGTTCTATAGAGAGAGCTGAATCATTTACAATGGCTATGAATCAAATAAATACTACAACAACGATTAATAATGCTGAAAATGTTGAAAGGAAAAGTGAAAATGATACGTTTTTGCCAACATCGAATAGTGCCGAACGTAAATTTTATAGTGAATTTGAAGAAGCGCCGATAAATGAAGACGTGCAGTGTGGGATTTGGTTTATCAAAGGAAAATTTCTGCAAAAGTTCGCTAACAAGAAAGCGTACGTATTTTTGTATGGAATATTAGGTTGCATGCATACTGCAACGTATGCTTACCATAATGCAACGATAACAACGCTTGAAAAGCGATTTAAAATACCAAGCCGAACAAGCGGTAAATGAATAATCTAGTAATCTAATTATATCTATATGTATTTTTTACGTTTGACAATAGGAATTATTTCGATTGGTAACGATTTGAGTCAGCTATTTGTGTCTGTCGTTTTAAGTTATTATACAGGACGTAAACATCGACCCCGATGGATGGCATTGGGTTTATATACAGTTGTAGTCTATTGTTTATTAACTGCATTGCCTCATTGGTTTTATGGGCCCGGAGAAGACGCATTACTATTGACAGAAGAATTTGGTGGTGATTCATTTTCAACAAACAGCATTTTTAAGACAGAAACGCGAAAAAGTCTATGTTACAATGATACATCAACCTCATCCAGGTCTGAATGTGGACCGAATTCAGTCAGTTACGCGCCGCAGATAATATTATTTTCCGCGCAATTTATTTCTGGTATTGGAGGGCCATTATATTACACATTAGGCATATCATACATGGATGATAACATAAAAAAATCTAAAACGCCTGTTTTATTAAGTATGTATCTATTATACGTGTGCGTGTACGTATACTTACACTTAACGTTGCATATTTTATATATTGCAATGCTTTCTGCAATGTTTTGATTAATTTTGATGAATCATTGTTAGGTTTCTCATTGTTTCTGAGAATGTTGGGACCAGCCATTGGTTATGCACTAGCATCCGTATGTTTAAAGATGTATATTTCACCTTCATTAACCCCCACAATTTCGAATGGAGATCCGCGTTGGTTGGGTGCATGGTGGTTGGGTTGGTTAATTTTAGCCTCATGCATATTTGTTTTGGGTTCATTACTAGCATTATTCCCGAAAACATTACCACGAGCAGCGCTACGAAAGCTGGAAAGCCAAAAAATGGCCAACGAAAATGATGATAACGATACAAAGCCATCGCTGAAAGGCAATGTTAAATCAATACTATCATCAAGCACAATATAAATCATTTTTAAATTTAGATATGAGTAGAACATTTAAACGAATCGTAATGAATCCAGTTTTAATGACAAACAATTTTGCGGCGGTCTTTTATTTTATTGGTTACATGCCCTATTGGATCTTTTTACCGAAATACATTGAAACGCAATATCGACAATCGTCGTCCGCATCAAGCTTAATAACAGGCACAGTTGGTCTAGTTTTTTCCGCAATAGGTGTTTTATTATCTGGTCTAATAATATCGAAATTCAAACCACGTGCAAGATATTTGGCTGGATGGAATGTAATTGTTGGATTTATTTCTGTTTGCGGTATTCTTTCTTATGCATACTTAGGTTGCGTCGAAAATGATAATCGAGTTCCATTATCACCATCCGGAGAGTAAGATAATGAATTTTTTAATTAAAATTTTAAATGAAATTTTTTATTCAATTATAGATTGGATCCCACATTGCCATGTAATATTAATTGTGACTGTGATTACGTAAAGTATAGTCCTGTTTGCGCTATCGATGGCACTACGGGTTTTATATCAGCATGCCACGCCGGCTGCAAACAACATGTTCACGAAAATGGAACGAAATTTTTCAGTGATTGTGCATGCGTTCAAGATGATGTGCATACTAGTACTAGCGGCGGTTCCGTCAAACAGGGAAATTGTTTCGTCGATTGTATGTCCAAGTTTTACACATTCTTAGCTGTTGTTTGTTTGCTTAAATTTACGGGAGCAACTGGGAGGGCGTCTAACTTTTTAGTTACTGTCAGGTAACTAACATAATCATTTACAGTGTATTTCATTCAAATGTATACATAGAAAAAATAACTTATTATTTTACTTCTTTACGAGATTCTTAAACATAATATTTGCTTCTTTGATTTTTCTTTCATCTTGGGTACATCCATTAAATTTTACATAGAGTTTCATATAAACTGATCGAAAATGCGATAAATACGAAATTTTAGCAAAAATGTCTTTAAGTGCTTTGATAAAAAATCCGAAGAAAATAATTTCCTTATGTATTTTGAATTTGAATGAAATGCACTGTATAAACAATCAATATCATATAAACACATAGATACTGATGATAAATATTTCTTTATTAAATACAGATGCGTAGATGAAAAGGATAAAGCGGTTGCAATGGGCTTCGGTTTAACTATGATGAGTTTGTGTGCATTTGTTCCAGCACCGATTTTGTTCGGAATTATTTTGGGTGCGACTATTATATATAATAACTATATCGGAATAAAATAAAACTTGCATGTTTCAGACAAAACTTGTTTGTTATGGAGAAAAACATGCATAGGAAATGGAAATTGTTGGTTGTACAATGGTGAAACGTTACGTTACACTATGAATTACACGGCCGCTTTTTTCGTTGCAATTGGAACGTTCTTTGATTTTATTGTTTGGTATTTAGTTAAAGGATTGAAAATATTTGATAAAGAGGTTGAACAAGTTGTATATATACGAAGAACATCGAAGCTCGATGGTGAAATAATTGAAACCGAGTTAAATCCGAAATGAGCTTTGATTTTATAAATGGCAAGCATAAAAGTATTATTTTTTGTAAATAAATGAGTTTTATATAATTATGTAACGAATACATACATATATAGTAATAGATATCCAATTAGCTGCAGGTGTATAAGAAATAAAAATTTATCTTTATAAATGTTACTGTTATGTACTCTGTTATAGTATGTACAATATCTTCGTTACGAAAATTCTACTTTTTATGTATAAATAGTTTTATCTACATAGTACATAGATAAGAAACTTTACGGAAAGTAAATAAACTTTAAAATCATTTCTTAAATAGAAGTTCATTTAATAAAGTGATAAAAAAAACTGGAAGTTTCCTTCCGTATTATTAATTAAAAATAAAAAGTCAATAACATCGTTGCATTTTCATAAGAATTTAAAATGTTGTTTCAGAGAAAGAAGCATGTTTAGTTAAATTGGCATTTGGATTTTCATCGATGCGTCCCAATGCATTGTTTATATCTTCCAAGGAATAATTACCATTACTTAATGAAGTATCGCTTTGTGTACTTTCTAATATTTGATTTAATGGCGTAAAAACTGTTGCGTTTTCACTCGCTTCTGCTACGTTATCATGTTTTGCTTCTTGCATTGTAAATCTTTTTGTTTTCTGTTTCATTGTCTCATATAAATTGATTGATTTTATAGTTTTTAGCATAAACGTCGCTAGAATAATTGATGTAACCATTAGAATAATCGTAGATATATTTATGTACGTTGAAAAATGTTTACGATAGAAAGTACATTCATTTTTTGAATTGCGCTTAATACACATGTAATCTGAAAATAGAACGATTATTATGAATTGGTCTATAGATATATATACATACAATATAAGTATTATGTATATATATACATATATATATAGTTATACGATTCAAACTACCTTCAAATATAATGTAAAGTATTTTAAATGGTATGTAGGGTAAAACTTTTGTAATCGTTAAATATAATGCTAAACTGTATGGTTTATCTTCACTTTTAGTAACTGCCTTCATATTTATAAAATATTGAACGATAATTGAGCCAGATAGTAATGCCTTCATTAAAATTACAAATCCTTGAACAATATACCACATATAGTTACAATTGCATGCACCCTTCGTTGCCTTCACACCGTCATCTCGACAATTTAGGTAATTCTATAAATTGAATGAAATTAAACAATTGATAACAAACAATTATTTCATCTCTAGTCACATGCATTTTCAAATTTTGTTTTACAGCCAGCATGACATGCAGTGAAATAAGTCACCTCTTGAATGCAGACTGGAGCATATTGATCTAGCGTGCATTTGCAATCAGCATTAATATAACTAATAAATTTCCTGTGATCCGAGAAAAGAGTTTGTTCGCATTTGATAAATGAAAATCCAGCAAATAAACAAACGATTAGGGAGTAGAAAGCAATAATGCATCCTACTAATATCCTACCATTCGGTTTAATCTTGCTTATTATGCCGCCAATTATCAGCATTGTAAGGCAAATAAGCACCGTAATAAGAATTTGCAGTATAAATTTACTGCTCAAATTATCGTCTTCTTTATAAAAGTGATCGCCAATTGATATATCATGGAATTGCGATCGAAAATAAACATCGCTAATTAATTCAAAATTAACAATAGCAATGCTCATAAATCCGGCAGCCAAACAATTTAATACAATCGTTTTATTAGCGAATACTCTTTTTGTGATCGAGATAAAGCCTGGAACATTTGTAATAATCAACCATTAAATGGATATTTTTAAAACCTACAATCAGATTTATTATGCAGGTATGTGGTGGTATTTAAAATCAATCCAACACCATTTTCCATTAGTTTTGAGGGCAATATTTTTGGAAACAATGATATGATTACAGCGGTTATGAATAATACTGTTTGCAGCAACAACCAACCTAAAATGTTTACTATTAGTTTATATATTGTAATTAATATATAGTGATAATGATATACTAAATGAAAAATATATATATCGATTAAAGTAGATCGGAACTAGTGTCATGTGTGTTCCAATGTATCTTCCTACATAATAAACTGCAAAAATAATACCTGGAAAAACGATTCATAATTGCAATTAGATTAATTAGTAAATAACATTACTCACTGATAATGTATGCGGCATGTTTATTTCTAATATGATCATCTGCGTACGTAAGTCCATGCGTTATCATTGAAATGAAAGTCGATGATGAAAAGAATTGATGTGTAATTAATAAAATGACAGCAATATTACTACTACCAATATCATTCATTATATTAATCGTAATTTTTCGATCATCCTTCTTGCATAGATAGTCATCAATAGCAACTAAAAACGAATAAATTTAAATGTAAAATGTTTGATAAAATGTCAGCGAAGAAGATTTATCAAGATCTAAGTAAAATGCATTCGTTAAGTGGCAAAAAACTAAAGTAGCCTAGAAAACTTTTCATAAACCTGATGTCACGTTAAGATGTGATGGCACAGGATGTTTCAATTCCGATATTATAATCATCCATCCAGAAATTGCTTGAAAAATCATCAATCCGCTGAGCCAAGATATACGATGTATTTTAAACCCATAATATCCGATTATCAAAGCGAAGATTCCTCGAAATATTTCGCCCAAAAATATAACGTATTCTAAAACGTGATTAAATAACGTATCAGCGCTCTTTAAACAAATACCTCATTCATACCAGCTAAATGATTGTTTATTTTAAATTCCTGCCTCCAAATATGATAAGTATCTCGAAAGTAGGAATCAATACATCCTTGCAAAAATGCTACCAGAATGAGTAGCGGTAGAAATGTGGAAACTTTCGCGTACTTTTGAATTTTCGGTTTTAGGCCCGGCAAAAAACTCAAACCGCAATCAAAATTCTCTAATTTTAAATCAATATTTCTTGGTGCTGTAAATTGACTTGTCGCACCTGATTCAACACGTAATAGACGCGATGGGTGTATCATTGTCACTGCAAATAAACTTTTACCGCTTCTTATCTATGATTAATCTTATCATGTATGTGCATACTTTCATAATACTACGAACGAATAATACAACTCCAGTCAGCCATTTCAACACATGCATTGTAATATGTGTTGCCTAATTCATGCAGCTGTAATTAGAGTCTGTTTTCAAAAATAACAAAAATAGGTACTTGAATTACAATTCCAATGATTCAACATATTGAATATTTACATATTGATATAAATTTTGACTATTATCAATTTGTTGGTCGCAATAGGCTAGTGGAATAACAACGCACAGAGAATAAGTTCCTTAACTATCTAAATTGACTATTTAATCTGTCGTTAGATGATTATATATAGTTAAAACTACACTCTACTTGTAACAAAAAGTGTTGGCTAAATTTATGTAGGCGTATAATTTTTTTAGCCAATTTTATTTCATTCAATTTAGTTTATATTTTAAACATATATAAAAATGTTTTGAGTGATAAAACAATGGATTTATCTTGTGGTATTGGTTTATTTCGACCAAAATGGTTAAAAAGATTCGCATCGGTGAAAAGTTTCATGGCTGTGTATGGGCTTTTAGGTACGATTCAAGCGATGGCATTTGTATATTTGGTTGTAACATTAACAACAATGGAGAAACGTTTTAAAATACCTAGCAAAACGACAGGTAGGTAATAAATTAATTTCTTTTAATGATAAACTAATATTTGTTGTTGATATTTGCGGCTCGTCCGTGCGGTCCGGTCCGTTCGCCGTCCGTCCGTTAGTTACATCTTCTTAATTTCTTAATTAAATCAAAAACAACTTCAAAGTAAATCCTCCACTTGTAATAAAGTTTAAAGTTCAGCCATGTTTATTAGTAAATATAGTGTTCGTATATAAATACATTTACATTTACATTTAATATTTAATATTTAATATTTATCCAATAATGAAGTATCGTAATAGAATACATTTTGTATTATAACGTATGAATGTGAAAATATATTTTCCAAACATAAAACATTCACTATTTTGTTGCTTTGATGGATAATGCGGCAATAAAATTTTATAGCAAAAGTAATCAGCGATATTTCCCTTTCATTCGGATGCAATTTATGTAATGCATAGTTTTAATTTTGTAAAATTGCAGGTATAATGCTCACTGGAAATGAAATAAGCCAAATCCTCTTGTCTTTAGTTCTATCATATCATGGTGCTCATCGTAATCGCCCTCGATGGATAGCCTGGGGTGTAGCATTTTCAGCATTATCTTGTTTTATTGTTGCTCTACCTCATTTCCTCTATGGTCCCGGCTCAGACGCTCTTTCACTGACTAAACGCGAATTTACGTTTGAAAAACTAAACGAGGCACAAAATATATCAGTTAACCAATTATGTAGTACAGAAGAACGGTATAAAGATTGTAACACTCAAGAAAGAACAGGGGATTTTTCATTAATCCCTTTGGTATTGGTGTTTCTGTCGCAATTTATTTTAGGAATTGGAAATACTTTATATTTTTCATTGGGACAAACTTATTTGGATGATAATACTAAGAAAACTGAAACGCCTGTACTCTTAGGTAGGTTTTAATTAAAATTTTTAAATGGAAAACAAAAAGGATTAAAATGTATACTTATAAATATCAGCGAATCAATATTTTGTCATCTCAGCTATTGTATTGTATTGTATTATACAATACTCCATCTACCATATATACGTATATACGTATACTTTATTCGTATTTATTTTAGGCTGGACGTTAGCTTTAAGAACACTAGGACCCGCTATTGGATTCGTATTGGCTTATCTATGTTTAAACATTTATATTGATCCAACAAAAACACCTGTCATTGATAAAAAAGATCCACGATGGATGGGCGCGTGGTGGCTGGGATGGATTCTTCTCGGATCAATTATGTTTCTTTTCTCATTTTTGATGGCAATGTTTCCACAATATTTACCGCAGGCCGCCGGAGGACAAATTAAGCAATTTACTCCGGAAGAAAAACGAATGCCGGGCAACGGATTTCGTAACAATGTTTTGGTTGAAATAAGAAAAACGGAAATCCCCAAGTTTAGAGGTATATTATATATTATTTAAAGCGTTCTTGTCTTTTCACTGCCGGCAAAAAAATCATCATATTTTTCTTGTAGATTTTCCAACCGCTCTAAAGCGACTTTTGAAGAATAAATTGTTGATGTATAATAATCTGTCTGGTGTATTTTATATTTTAGGAGCTAGTGGCTATATTACTTACATTAGCAAATATTTAGAAGTACAATTTCAAGAATCTGCAATGTACACAGTCATAACCGGTATAATACAATTTAAAATAATAAAATATATCATTATTCAATTATTATATAATTTTTCATTTATTTTCCAGGACCTACAATGCTTGTTGGAATGGTTGCAGGTTTCTTAATATCCGGCTATCTTATAACGAAATTAAAACCTGGTCCATTCTATTTACTCGGCTGGAATGTGATTGTAGGATTAGTTTTTATCATAGGTCAATTCATTTTTATGCAATTAGATTGTCCCATTAAAGATGTTCACTCGTTCTCGGAAAACCCAAAAATGTAAAGCATTTTATTCAATATTTAATACTGTTCAAATTGGTAAATAAATGTATGTTCAGTTTTTCGCTGCAGGTGCAATGTAATGCGAACTGTTCATGTGAAAATGTAAAATATTCACCGGTGTGTGAATCAGACACACAAGAAACGTATTTTTCTCCATGTCATGCTGGATGTAAAAAATATTGGAATGAAACTAAAGTAAATTGAATATCATTGTTACGAAAAATGTATAAATAAAATAAGCAAGCATTTTCAGTCTTTTACAGATTGCTCATGTATAGATTCCCACAAAGTATTAAAAGATGGTCTGTGCTTGAGTGATTGCTTCCATCATTTTTTCATGTTCGTTGTTATCTCATTTGTAATTAATTTTATGGGTAGTTCGGGTCGAATTGGAAATCTACTCGTTAACTATAGGTAGTAGTAAATACTAAATATGATGGTGCATATATATATATACATGTTATAAATGATGTTTTTGTGTTTTTGGGTTAAATCTACATATTCAACCAACCGTAAATATTTTAGGAGTGTTGACATGGAAGACAAATCATTTGCGCAAGGATTAGCATTATGGATGATTAGTTTATTTGCATTAATACCTGGACCAATTATTTATGGAGTTATCATTGACTCAACATGTATTTACTGGAATGAATTTTGTGGGAAACGTGGCAATTGTCATATATACGATAGACGAAAAATGCGAGTCTATCTAAATTCAACCGCAATAAGTAATTATATCAAATTTTATTCAATTAATATCATTATTATTATTATTATTAATTATTAATTACAATACGCGCTTTAATAGTTTTAACAGCTGTAGGAGTTGCAATTGATGGTGTAGTATGGTATCTTGGTAGAAATTTAAATTTATACGAAATTCCTATTAAATCGCAAGAGAAAGAACTTGAAGAACAATCGCATTAAATGAAAATAATGAACATTAATAGTATAGTATTAACTAGTTGTATAAAATAATGAATTAGAAATTATACATACAATACATATATCTATATATTACATATACAAATACAAATGTACATATATAGTATATAGTATATGTATTTGCCAATAATATAGAGAGAAACGAAGCTTTTTCATTTATTGAATAGTTTTCAGTAAAACGTATAGGTGGCGAAGCTACCTCGAAATGAAAGTAAAGTCTATTTGATGTTAAATTTATCATGCGCTATCACCAATAGATGTCCGTCCCTTCTAGTAAAGCGCACATTAAACATGTTCGAATCTCTAATGCATTAATTGCAAAATATAGAACGATAATGGATAAAGTACATCATATACTAAAAACAATACGGGCTTTACTTGCAAAAGACCCGTATTATAAATCGCTTTCACCCAAGTTTTGTTTTTAAAAAATGTTCAGTCTTTCACAGGAACGTTCTATTGAATAAGTGCATTCGCGATGGATACTATACAAAATTCAAATTTGACTAGTAAGTTTCAAACTTGGAAAATATTTTATTACAAATACAATAACTTTGATATCATATAAAGCCAAAGTATATTGTCAATTGTTAAAAATATTTTGTTATATTTTAGCGAAAACCTCAAGAACTTTCCATCATCATCCTTTACTCAATTTAGTGCTACTCACGTCAATATTAAGTAAATTAGCGTATGGAAAAACGTATCCAGCATCGCCTTGGCTACCATTTCGTCCCGTTTTCGGTTATTTGCCTCATCCGCCAATTTGGTATCCGATATACACATATCCGCATAATCGACCGACCACAAATCAACAACAAATTATCCACATACATGATAATACTCCAGTTGACGAAGGTATTTTAATATTTAAAATATTATAGTATAGTTGATTACAGAAGTTGTTACTTGATAAAACTCTTTAATATTTAGCAAAGAAATAAGTCTTGATTTAGTTTTATAATTTTTTATTTGCATATTATTGACTGCAATTTCGACTTTTGTAATTTTGAAAACTATAGTAGATTTATAAAAGTTACAACAAATTTTAAGCAAAATTTATATGTAAGTTGACGAGTGAGGAACTAGATAGCTCGGCCTGGCAAAGAATTACTTCTTTACTTAATACATAAAATAGTATTCATTTTGTATTTGAATATTTTAATTTGCAGCATTAGTAGGTGATGGTAATGTGGATCCATCTAATGGTTACGACCTTTCACCGCCAAATACAAACGTGGATCAATCAAATGGTTACATTCCACCGCCGAATAATAACATTGATCATATTGCAACATCATCAACCAATAATAAGCATGAAGTATATGATGGAGTTGATTCTAAAAGCAACAACGTACGTGAAGTTGATTTAATTAATCAAGCGAACGATACTGAAAATGAAATTTTCCAACCGGTCTTTCTATATGAAAAACCAAAATCATCAGATAAATTAACTTTACCGTCTGTAAATACCGAGCCAACAACTGCAAATACTCAAATAATAAATAATACTGAAGTGGCCACAGAGTTTGCTGATGAAAATCGGACAACAACTATAAAATATCCCGATGAAATTACAACAACAGATATCTATGAGGATGAAACAAGCGAAGCGGATGTTGATGATGAAATAACCGACTCAATAACTACCGATAATAATTTATTGATGAGCACGTTGGTGCCGGATGCAACTACAACACCTGAAGATAACTATTTTATTCGCACTACTATAACGCCAGACTATGATGTGGCTGAATCAAATATCGATCAACAGGCTGATTCAACAAATGTTAATAGAAGGAAAGTAAGGCCAAATGATAATGAGGATTACGGTGATAGTTTTGAGGTAATTCCGGTAAGGCGACAAAAACCAAATAACTATCAACAACAAAAATATTCAAGACCCCGACCGTACAAAAACACGCCATCACGCATCAACTCAAAAAAGGGACAATATTACGATAATTACGATGATGATTATGCATCGTCTCGTCCCTACCGTCGAACGCCTGCAAATACTTATCATCGACGAACGACGCAAGCGTATGATTTTAATGAGTATGAGGAATCGCGCCCGTATATAAACCGAAAGAAAACACCTAATCGGTACGGGCAGCGACGGCGAACCACCCCAGCCTATGATGACTACTATGAGGATGTTTACGATGATCAAAAAGAGTTTTACGATGAAGATTATTCACACAATAACCGACAAAAGCCCCTTTCGAAGCAAAAAGAGACAACAACAACCGAAGCAGCTACCACAACAACGACGGAAGCAACAACAACGACGACTGAAACAACCACGACGGAAGAGTCTACAACGCTAACAACCACCACCGAAGGGACAACACCACCAACACCACCACCATCGGTAAAGCCTACTTCAGGATATCCCTATTACGGAAACAGCGGCTATGGTAACATTAGTATCACTTATGGACCGCCAACAAGCGGAGGCGGAGGCGGAGGCGGAAATAATAACCAACATACGGGATATGGACCATCAAATGGTAATGAATTCATTAGCATTACATATGGACCACCTACCGGCCCAAACATTTCACCGATCCTTGAAACATGGTATAATCAATATGCGAAATCTTCAGTTATAAAACGCATTCAGGATTTGTTAACCCCAAATAATTTCTATGGCGTACAATACGAGCCCGATAAAGTCAATTACAATGATGGTGTATTTTAGCGTTCGCTAATGCGCGCACGTTAATTAGGGTGAGTGGGATTTTATTCAATGTATATTATTGTATCGTCATAATACGCATAATAAGAATAATAATAATATGTTATTAATTATTTAATATGTTGCGTTGTTTTATATTGTATTATTTAAATGTTTGTGAATTTTCTATGTTAAAATAAAGACCATATGCAATGTAGGTTAAATAGAAGATAACATTAAAAAATAAATGGTTAGAAACTGTCCTTCATTGATATTTATAGTTATAATATTAACATTATCTACAGTGAAATCTCAAATTGTACCACGACATGGAACATTACTTTTATTTCAAATGTGGAAAAATATAACTAAAATAATCCCTTTTTTATCGCAATACAATAAGCACTACTTTGTAAATAATTTAGTAACATTAATGATTCATTAAATAATTGCTATATCTATTTTATGTACCAAAAATTAGATCATTAGAAATCGCTCATCAATGTTTCATCGAAAAAAAAACCCACTATAATATCACTCACATCATCGTAAATTCATATTTAGATAAGCCGCCATGCTAATTTATTTGTTAAAACTAACAGCGACAATGATTGAATAAATGATAAACTATAAAGCTATTAAAATAATCAATATCGTTAATCTTTAACTAGATCATGAAAATGGTATAATTTTTATGTTTTATGTCGTGATTTTATTTTATATTTTATCACCATTTATATTCAATATCACATTTACCTACCGAATGAGAATGTGAGTATTTCGTATTTCGTATTTCTATTTAAATGTAAAATGTTGAATGTTGTACAATATTATAAAATTGTATAAAATGAATGTTGCGCCATCCCACAATAAATGAAATATTAAATTCCATAATCGGCAAGCTGCGGTAAAACAGAAACCTTCTCACGCTTGGACAATATTGCCATTAAATATCATATTTCATCAAAATTCAAATGTTCGCGAATATTAATAATACTTCTATTAAGTTCCTTGCATAATAATTGAAAGAAAAAACAAATTTTAGTAGAGCAATGGATGCACCTTGTTAATTATTATGTGTTGCATTCAATCATCCGCCCACATCGGACAAAAATATAAATATTTCTAATGAGCAGTAGAGATGGAATAGAATAAATGAATAGAATCTGAGACATGAATATAACAAGTACATACATAATGCTTTGAGAAATAAGTTATTATTAGCATATTATTGCAACCTCGGAAGAACATGAAATAAAATATAGATTTTAATGTTAATAAATGTTACTACTACATATTACATATTATATATAGTTCATTTGAATAGTTAATAGTTGAGTGTAATAAAATATCAAGACCAAATTTAGGCGCAGTGGCGGGCGGCTCTTTGCAGACGAGAATTCTAAGCCACCGACACTTCGTAGTCGTAGAAATGTCACTTTTGTAGACTAATCTATTAGACACTCGATGATTTTCAAAGCTATTAAGCGCGTTAATTAAATTTGCTATAAATGTTACATACACACTAAATACAATTTAGCATTTATTTCATTTTGAATTAAAAATAGCGAATGTATATGCTCCATAGTATCATATATAATATATAATTTTTTACGAGGAAAAATAAACACAAACACATATACAGTGTGTCCTCGGATCGACTTCACTCATCAATTCATCAAAAATTTTGGAGTCTTGTGCTGTCGCTTTGGAATCAACCCCTGCTTGGTCTGAAATAAACTTTAAGCATATTTTCACTTGTTTTAAATTTAAGGGGGGGCTGATAATGGGGAAAAGTGATTTTGTGTTCAGGTAAAGTACCATTTTAAGCAATAATACGACAGAATTAATATTATTAAGATAAGTTGTTTAGAATATAAAATTATACACATATGCAAAATTTCACAATTATTGAATTACTTTGACAAAATCAGAAAAAATTATTTATATTCAGGTAAAGTGCCATTTTAGCCAATAATACGACAAAATGTCATTAAGATAAGGTGTTTAGAATATAAAATTATGCATCCGCTTATTATTAAAAATAAATGTAAAGTTGGTGGAAAAAGTTTCGGACTCGGGGGCTGTTTAAATTTATCAACTTGAATTTACAAGTCGATAAAGTTTCGCTTTGAAAATGAAAAGTAATATAGATAATGATTGCGCTAATTTCGTATTTGTTATATATATATTTTGCGGCCGGACAGATTGTTGCTTGCGGTTGTTGTCGGACGCGTCCTTACAAGCGGACGCCGGAATCGAACACGTGTTTTAGCAGCAACAACAGCAGCAGCGCTCGCTGAAGCAGAGCTCGCTGAAGCAGCGCTCGCTCGCTGAACCAACGCTCGCTGAACCAATGCTCGCTGAACCAATGCTCGCTGAAGCAGCGCTCGCTAAAGCAGGGTTTGCTGAACCAGTGCTCGCTGAAGCAGCGCTCGCTGAACCAAAGCTCGCTCGCTGAACCAACGCTCGCTGAACCAATGCTCGTTGAAGCAGCGCTCGCTAAAGCAGGGTTCGCTGAACCAGTGCTCGCTGAAGCAGCGCTCGCTAAAGCAGGGCTCGCTGAACCAGCGCTCGTTGAACCAGTGCTCGCTGAAGCAGGGCTCGCTGAACCAACGCTGGCTGAACCAACGCTCGCTGGCTAAAATGGCACTTTACCTGAACATAAATAATTTTTTCTGATTTTGTCAAAGTAATTCAATAATTGTGAAATTTTGCATATGTGCATAATTTTATATTCTAAACAACTTATCATAATAATATACTGTCGTATTATTGCTTAAAATGACAATTTACCTGAACACAGAATCACTTTTCCCTCATTATCAGCTCCCCCCTTAAATTTAAAAAAAGTGAAAATATGCTTAAAATTCATTTCAGACCAAGCAGGGGTTGATTGCAAAACGACAACACAAGACTCCAAAATTTTTGATGAATTATACCTATAGTGAAATCGATCCGGGGACACACTGTATGTACATAGACATAGACATAGACATAGACATAGACATCTACATGTTAATGTTTCATAATTCATTTTGCAAAAACTAATTTATTAAGTTTAACTATATTTTAATCAGTAGACAATATTTACCTAACATTAATTAATTTTACATCGTAACCGTAACGATTATTTATGTGCGACTAAGTGCAATCAATTAGAATCAAAATAACCAAGTCGCGCTGTTAAACTGAGCAATTAATCTTTAAAGATAATTGTAAAATTATTGATAAAAAGCGGCGCGCGCATCCAGAAGAAAGAAAAATATAAATAAATTAAAAATTACCTATTTATTACTTGTAATTTGCTTAAGTGGATGTCACTTAAGAATAAATTTCCTTCGGAATCGAACACACGTGTGAAAGGAGGGTTGTTGTTTGACACCCCGGAAAATATTGAACGTTTTTGTTGTTATTAGGTAGTCACGAGACTAGAAACATATACTTTATTCTCAATTAGTCTAAATTATTTATTAACGTCGATTTTTTTTATAGAAGCAGATTTTGACTAAACTCATTAAATGGTGATAGATATCAAAATAATTACAAACAAATAATAAAATATGTAAGGTGACAAAAAAATCGACTTTTAGCTAATGCGCTTCTTCTTTAATTAACTCTTTACCGAAAATAGTTTCATTCTAATTTTAGCAAGACTTTAGCCCTTGGTTCCTCTTTGAACAGCTGTTGCTCGTTTATCAGATCTTCAACGTGAAATATATACACATTTCGTTTACTACATTATTTGATAACACGCCAAAAGCGTACTTCCTAGATTATAATTGTAATTTGTTTTTTTAACATCTTTAAATACATATTTGATTCTTAAAAACACATTCTGATTAATATCTCGTTTTATTTAATGCGCACTTTATTTACTATATTACATCGAGACAAATTTTATATAATTTCATATAAATTGCAATGTTTAGTGTAGGTAAACCTAATTTAGTCAATTAGGAGAAAGTTGGGTAATGGCGACTGCCGGTCTATCTTAAAAATTATTAGATGTAGAGATTAGAAAAAAGACGCATCAGTATCTTGTTGCAAACATTGTGTAACATTGCTAACATACTGCAAAATGACGGCAGTTTCTCAACAAATAAATTCGCAGATCTTGCATTAACTATTTCGTGTTTTCTGCTCTAACTGAAATGCGCATAAAATGGAAACCAAGTAATTTTTGTATATAATAATTATTTCTGCATCTGGTAATATATATACAAAGAGGTATTCTGCTGTGCATTGCTGAATATTTTAAGATATAGTTTGCACTAAATTGCTCTTCACATCTTCTTGAAACAAAATTTGTCCAACAGGGTAATGGTGTTTCTTGTTTAATTTGATATGAATTTGGAAAAGGCATTTGTTGTTTTTTATCTAAGAACAATAAACAATTATTTCTAGGGGTGCGGGATTCTCCACTCTTCCCTAATAATCACATTTTTAGCATATTTATCGTACTTTTTAGTTTTCTTATACTATTTTATACCCAATAACTTTAATGAATTATTAAACATTTCATAATGCGTACAATAGTTTGCCAAGATAAATGAAGTGAAATTAAAATAATTATCAGTTTAATAGTTAAGAAAAATAACTGATTTGATATAATTAACAATTTGGCGAATGCGCCGGTTGATAATTTCCTAGAGAAAAATGAAGCGCAAATAGTGGTGTGTTTGAAAATCCGCATCCTAAGCATTATCAGAATGACAGCCAATTAAAATTTTGGCGCATTCATATGAAAACGATTTAAATTTAACCAACAGTTGTTTCTCTCTCGAAAGAAAAAAAAAGCAGCAGCAACGAACCTTGACGTTATGTTCTAAATGTTGTTGTTGTTGTAAATAAATAAAAAATTTAAAGCGGCGGAAAAGTTTACATTTTGTTGTTGAGCAAGTAATGGATTTTATCGATTTCGGTTAATCGTAATAAAAATATATGACATAATTTAGAAAAAAGCACATTTTATTATATCGAATGCAAATGACAATTTCTACTTATTGTAATGAGATAAAAATGACTTTTTCTATATAATTCATAAATGAGATAATATTTTTTTAATACATGGTTGTTGTAGCAAAATATTAAAAATGTTTAGATTAAAATTAACAACGGAAACAGAAAACCCCACTAAAAATAACTGAAAGTATGTAGACTAAATCACTCAGCTATACTTTACAAATAAAATGTTTCAGTTTAAAATAAATGTTGTCGCTTGAATCTATTTTAAAACCTTCCGCATCCAAAAAAATAAAAAGAAGTTCTAGATAAGTAGTTTACCTACGTAAATATCTAATAAAGCCAACTAAAAATAGCCGCAGTCATATAACATTATAAATCTTAATTGTCACATTGCTGGATGTAAAAACGAAAAAACGAAAAAAAAACTACATCAAAATTCATTTAATTTCGCTAGCATCTCGTAAATAAAAAAGTAAAATTGGTATTTTGATACGACTAGCCAAGAAAAAAGTTCAAACCGATTACAAGTAGAGCATTAACATGTTGCAATTGCTGAATTTCTAAATTAGTTTCTTGCAAAAATGAGTAAAATAAATCGTCGAATTTATTTACAGCAATCAACGTACTAAAACAAAAAGAAACAATTTTTTTGTTGCTGCTTTATTTATTTATTTTTTTCTTTTTGTCTTCACATTCTGGTTGCTTTTGTAAAGCTTTGTGCCAAATTAGTTCATGATGCGCACTTGCGACATTTACTTTAGCAAAGGAATCGTTATTTCTGTTGAGTTTTGTATGCCTGCCAAATTCAGCTAACAATTCCACCACAGAATGACGAATCATTCGCGAAATGTGCTAAACACATTGATTAGTATATTTATTTTGCACGAATCATGTTATTTGTTATTTCTACGGCGAAGTTAGTTTTATAAATATTAAATGAAATCACTAATAAATCTCTAATATAACTTAATCGTGGTGGGATTGCAAATCGCTTTTGGATTGATGTCAAGAAGCAGCGACAATCTATTTTAAGAAGGTTATTATCATAGGCGTCAAAACAGAAGATTTAAGTATATTTTACATTCCTTTGTTGAATATTATCTATCCGTCAATTAACATAATGAATATGCTTTTTTGTTTAGTTTGTTATTGTGTTGCTGTTGCAATTTCAAACACAATAGATTAACTATTCAGATATGTCTTGCATTATAGAAAATAATTATGCCAGAACAAATTGACGACTTATTGATGAATATTTTATGAATTTTCAACATTTATCTAATCAATTAACGTAATATCATTACACTAATTGATTGAATAAGATGGCCCTGAAATATTTATATGTATATGCAACAGTACAGAGCAATAACCTTCGCGTCTTGCGGTTTCAGTAACGCACAAATATACGATATTTTCAGAAATAATGTCTAAAAGTAAAATAAAAATATATATAGGTATATATATGTAAAATATAAAAACAAACTTCTTGTTCAATAGTATAAATAAATATTGCAAATTTTAAGAGAAATCTCGCATAAAGCGGCTATAAATTTTAATTTAACGCCTTGAATTTTCCAACTGGGAATTTATCAAATTAATTTATTTTACTATTTCTTTAGGCCAGCCAAGAAAATCATGATTCCGAATAAAAAATAAAAATATATTTTTATTATCGCAAACATTTTTACATAAGCTCTAACGCTTTAATCATGTTTATTTCCCTAAACATTCTAAATAAATAGATATTTTTCGCAGCAAAAAATAATTAATAAATATTGTAAATTGAAATGAAATGATACAATTTAAATATTTCACATTCTACATATAAGTATAGAATACATTTCAAATTTTAAAGAAAATTAATTAATTCTCTAAATTCTAATTAATAGTAATATAATAAAATGCCCTACTATTCGAGGTATACTTATTCTTATTTAGTAACTTTTACAAGTTTTTTCACATTCTTAATATTTGCCAACTTCTTAATCACGCATGTCATGCACTTCAAAAAGTATCAGAAAATTAGATAAAATTCGTCGAATACCGAATGAGTTAAAATGCTATCTAAAAGAACCACCGACACTTCCTTATCTAGATAATTAATTGAAAAGTTATCCTAAGAAGCTTTATAAACAAAATTGCTTGCCTAGTATTCGCATTTATTTATTGTAATTTATATAAACATTGGAAAAATTATACTTTTGTTTTTCATTTAGCTGAATTTGAAAAAATAAATATCACAAACAACTCTTTTATATAAGAAAACAGGTTACTTATATTAAAACAAATAAAATTATCAAATACAATAGCTCACTTGTTTTGAAGCAGAGTACTATAATACATATATGTAAAACCCAAAAATTGATTGCATAAAAAACTACCCATGAAGCAAATAATAAACATTTCAATATAAAATTCAAAAACAAAATAAAATCATTGATTTCTTTTCAAAAAACGGTTATTAAACAACGTTTGTACTACGAAATTACAAATTTTTTTACATCACTTGCACAAGTTTTATGAGAACAGTAGAATGTAATCACATGATATATTAAATTGCAGATTGGTATGCGTAAATATAATTTATCAAATATTTATAATACAATTGTGATAACATCTTGATTAAAAATTGAATTGCAAGTATTAATTTACCTGAAATATGGGAACTTCCGCCAAGGTCACAAAGTTCGCGCAATGGTCGGGTATACGACTTGAAAAAACCGTATTGTAGGGACCCCATACTGTATGGGGTATTACTGTATATAAAAAATGAACTACATTGAAAAAAAAATATATGTATATAATATATATGTATTTAAAGTGCAAATTTTAGATAAGACAGCGCTAAATAAAAATTTATTTTTTTAATAAAAAATATTTTGCACAAATTTTAATGAGTTAATAATGTTTATTTCCTTAAACGCAACAAAATAAATATTTTTCATAAAATAAAATACACAATGTAAATAAATAATGTAATATTTCACCCTCTCTGTTGATCGAATACATTTCTAACTACAATAAAAGCTTCTTATTGTCAGAAGAGAATTAATTGATTTTTTAAATAATTAAATATAACGTCAATTATATTAAAATCATTTTTATTATCAGCAACAGTATAATTTTTTATTATGGTTTATTAATTTTTAATTATCAAATAAAATCTAGGGTTAATTTCTATTTGCATGAATAGTAAATTATTAATGGAAAGCAATTTTTATGACTGTAGCTTTATTCGTATGCGAGTTCCGTTTTTTATGGAAAAATAAATATGAAAATTTTGTAAATAGCATCATGTGCTATTTCTAGTCAATCATCGGCAACGTCAAATCGGATATTTTTGTTTATTTTCAAAGCATTTTGCACAAACACGCATAAAACTGTAATTTCAATCGGTTGTTAAAAATTGTGTGACAAACAAATGAAAAAAAATACACACAGACGAAAACTTTTACTTGTTCGAATCAATTAATTATATATTAATGTCCACCGAACTCTCGTTAATATTGCACGTCATTGTAATAAACTATTTACAAACAAATACGGTACGATTTTCATCCTAGATATAAATACGTACGTATGTATTATACGTATGTACGTACGGAATTGTCAATAAATTACATTTCGAACATATAAAATAATAAAAGCAATGTTTATATTGTAAATGTATCGTATATATACCATATAGAAAAAAGCGCATTCTCTAAATTGCTAAATTGTATACATATGAGAAAAACAAATAAAATATTATTTGAAATTGTTTTATTGATTCTAAACAAAAGTAAAATAAAAAATATCATATTTATGGTTGTACTATATAAAAACCTTTATGATTATTGCTTTCATGATAAAAATCACCTAAAAATATAATTTTGAAATCTGTTTTTATGCAACAGTTGTAATAAAATCAATGATAAGTTCCTTTCAAATGTTTCAAATAATTAGACAATGCTAATTTTATTTAAAAAATAATCATTTTATTGTTATAGTTCCAAGTATAATACGTATGTGCTAATATGCAATATTTTGCATATGTTGTACATTATTAATTAAAGGGAGAATAAAATAATTGGCAAAACAGCACAAAGTAAATGTGTATATGTAATTTTCTACAGTGATTTAAATGTTTTTATGCAACGGTTGTAATAAAATCAATGATAACTTGTTTCAAATGTTTCAAATAATTAGACAATGCTAATTTAATTTAGTAAATAATCATTTTATTGCTATTCAATAAAGCAAGTATTTTGTATATGTTATACATTATTATTAATAAGGGGGAATAAAATAATTGACAAAATCGCATAAAGTAAATGTGTATAATTTCCTACAGTGATTAAAATATAATTTCAAAATCTGTTTTTATGCAACAGTTGTAATAAAATCAATGATAACTTTTTTCAAATGTTTCAAATAATTAGACAATGCTAATTTAATTTAGTAAATAATCATTTTATTGTTATTCAATAAAGTAAGTACGTATGTACTCGTATGTAGTATTTTGCATATCTTATACTTTATTATTAATATGAGAGAATAGAATATAATAATTGGCAAAATCGCATAAAGTAAATGTGTATAATTTCCTACAGTGATTAAAATATCATTTCAAAATCTGTTTTTATGCAACAGTTGAAATAAAATCAATGATAGCTTTTTTCAAATGTTTCAATTAATTAGACAATGCTAATTTTATTTAGAATGTTCATGTTCATATTCAATGTAAGTACGAATGTGCTCGTATGTAGTATTTTGCATATGTTATATTATTAATTAATTAATAATTATTAATAAGGGAGAATAAAATAATTGGCCAAATTGCACAAAATAAATGTGTATAATTTCCTAGAGTGATTTAAATGATTAATAATGAAACATATATGTTAGTAAAATATTATCAATATGTTGTTGTTGTTGTTATATGTTATATATGCATATATATCGGTAAGCATTCATCCCTAGAATCGAACATCCCTTTATACACGCATTGTGATATTAGGTATTATTGACGGGAAGTACTATTATGTTACGTCATTGTCCTTCATCGTATACTTTTTTCCCCACCAAGTAATTTAAAAGGACCCTTTCCGGACCGGATATACCGTACAGTAAAAATAACACATCGTTCGTATTTATCTACAGCTAAAATCAAATGAGTAATGACCACAAAAAGCAAAACTGTTATTCCGTAAATGGACAAAGTGAATTTTAATCGTAATTTTTTTACGTGAAATTAAATAATAATAAAATTTTTATGAAATAATTTAGTATGAGCGAAAAATAAGAGAGTTTATATAGACAACGTAAGTAAATGAGAAAAAGAAAATGATTAGTGAGAGAGGGTAGCAGCAAGCAGAGGCAGAAGCTGAGCATAGAAGATACAATAAAGTAAAGAAAGGGTTGTGCGATAGAATAGAATGAAGCTACACATTTGAATGTATAAAAAGGGTAGCAAGAAAAACAAGTAATGAGTGAGACGATAAAAAAACGAGGGAAGAGACTGAAATGCATTTGAACGCATTAAAAAATGTTTTTTGAAGTAAAGTGGAAGTAAATTAACGACTCGTCTCTTTATATATATTTTTTACTTGAATATGCTATTGACTTTAGTTATTTAATGTTTATGTTACTTTAATCGTAGTTAAATATAGGAATTGAAGCAGATTGTAGTATTTCAACAGACGATAAGTTACAGATTTATTCCGTCTCGTTCTGTGCATGAGGGGCACAGATGATATGTAAAAATGGCAACAGCTGTTCAACAGACTATAGCATCTCATTACACACACACACACACACATACACACATATTCAACCTAAAAAAAGTGATGATGATTATTTTTTATTATGCACAACTAGGTGTCACCCATATAATATAAATAAAAATTCGCAATATAAAATAGAATTTATTTATTTATAACTGACAATAATTAGTAATATAGAACATGTTGGAAATATTCTATATAGGAAATATGTATTTATTTTGAAACGCTGCACACAAAATGCCAAATGTAATATTTCGTTAGTTTCTGAGAGGGAATGTATATATAGGGTGAGGGTGCAGACCAGGTGTACACGGCAATGCACTCGCTAAATTGGAACAACGGTATACAGAGTGAATCGTAATATGCGCAGATGTCTCGTAAAGCACGCGCCTAAACGAGACCGTACTCGTTACTGGAAATCTATGGTTCACTTACACCACCACATGGAGGGCCGTTTTCGAACGCATTGTCAAACGTATAAAATGTAAAACAACGTACTACTTTAACATTATACAACATTACAACATTACAACATTAGCGTTAGTTAACGGCCGCATTTTACTAGTAGAAAATCATATTTGTGTATAAATTCATACCTAATCACTAATAAACTGCACATTAGCATAAAATTTCCTTCAGGTATTTAATAACAAAACACATAATAAAAGAGACCACCCATAAATTTTATAGTGTGTACCATACTAACACACACCATACATACTACATATTTACTCGATTTAAAAGCAATATGTTATTTCTGATTATTATTATTATATACGATAGATTTTTATGATTTTTACTACGAGTGATTATTGCGTTTCGTTGATGAAAATCAACTATTGATAATTAAAAGTGCAAAATGATTACGTGCAATAAAAGCATTTTATATTTTAAAGACAAAGGTTATTTGCTCTTTCACAATGGCAATTTATAGACAAAACAAAATAAAAAAAATATTGCACGGTTTGTTTGGCCACACACACATCATGAACAGACTTTCCTCAACAACTAAATATAACAGACAAAATATTTATTATAATTTTGCTTGCATTCCTTATTCTTATCGAACATTATTATCGATTGATATGCCATTCATTAATTTTGTTAATGTGCGAACTTGCATTCATTATTTATTATTTCTATGTATATATGATATACCATATATATACAACAATATTTAATAATATAATATTATATTACAAGAAAAAATGCTTCAACTAGAAATAGATACGTGTTGGGGGTATATTGTAAATACATACACCCATACTGTACTACATATACTGTACCACTTACAAACACTTATGTGGGGGTAAGACCCCCTTAAAGAAAGTTGCTAGATATCAAGTTTTTGTATAAAATAATTGAAAGCGCATAGGACGCATAGACGCATTCATTCATTTATTGTTTCTCATTATTTTTTTCAAACATTTTCTAATAACAACTATTGTTAAATAAGTCTACCTAACACATACGTACTCGTATATGTATGTTGAACCTAATCTTATCTCTCGAAACATATGTATATGCATATACATCATACATGCATTGTATACATATACCTAACGTATTTTTATTTTCAAATGGCATATACAATATACATATATATTTTAACTACATAGATGAAAATAAAATAAATTTATGTAATGATTGACTATTTGTTTATAAAAAGTAGAATACATATAGATAGAAATGTGTATGTAATAATAATATATATGTGTGTGTGTGTGTGTGTGTGTGTGAATGAAAAAATAAAATAATATGTGGGGTAAGATATTTGGTTAAATTGTAAAGGGTTGAAAGTTGAGGAATAGAGGTGCGTCCCCACCACTACATACATATAGAACATATAGTAGAAAACATACTGTCGGTAGTCATCAGGTAGTGGGCTGTGCAGCCGGAGCAGTCAAAGTTAGACGCGGCTGGTAAGCAGCAAGCAGTAGAATCAAAATCAAGTGTGTTGAAAAGAATTGACGGTGGTAGTAGATACATTTGTGTTCGAACGGTCGTTGCAGTGACACGAATAGATAATTTCAGTTAAGAACTAGCTAGAATTAGCAGCTTGAAAGTGTCGTTTGAGTGTGACTGGTATAAAATCATCGGTTCCATTGGAAGCAGATTGAAACAGCTGCAAGCGCGCAAAGCTAAATTTAGTTTCAGTGGTTGTTGGCGCACTCGATATCTACGTAGATTTCGTTCTGTCTGTATTACTAGTCCGCCCGCGTTTCTCACACGTGCTATTGTATTATGGGTTTAAGTTTCGTTTCGTTTACTACGTAGAAAAACATTTTCCTCAATCGACTGGTAGTACTGGTTTTCGAACAGTGCTTCAAAATAAAGACATATGCGAGATCGTAGGACCAATTTTACAAAAGAATACATAAACAATATTGTCAATCCTCTAGGAAATCGTCCAGATCCATTCGGAACGCGTGCATCAAGACAGACAGAATCGCAAAGCGTTGCTCGTGCAACAGAGCGAGTGGCTATTCTAGAATCAGCACAAGAACCATCTTCCACTATGCTCATGCAAAATACAGTACCAACAACGGAAGGAGATAGTTTAGTTGGAAGTTTGAGTCTCCTTCCCGGTGGTCTGAACGGGACTGCGGTGCAAAATAGGGACACAACATGGACCAAACTTTTCGTTGGCGGCCTTCCCTATGGAACGACAGACAGATCGTTGCGAGAACATTTTGCGGTATACGGTGAAATCGAAGAAGCTGTTGTTATTACTGATAGAGCTAATGGAAAAAGTCGCGGATACGGATTTGTAAGTTTACATAATATCAAATTACATAAACTATAACATACATATAAAATACTATATTTTTGATTATCTTAATCATGAATTATATATTATATATTATATTCATGCGATAATACAATATTATATTATATTCTATTCTATTCTATTAGATTATATTATATTTAATATTAGTTATGACTCTCTACTATTAAATGATATCGCTTTTTTTCTATTTCTTTTCAATCTCTCCGATTCAGGTTATTATGGGTGATCGAGCAGCTGCTGAAAGGGCATGCAGAGAACCAAATCCAATCATCGATGGACGCAAGGCGAATGTTAATTTAGCAATCCTTGGTGCTAAACCAAGAGGCAACGTTCAAGCTGGTAAGTGAGAATTTTGTCAATATTTCAATGATTTTTATTAATATAATTTTTTTTGAATTTGTTCAATTTTCTATTTTTTTAAAATTTATTATTACTTATCCTAATTTACATTTAACCTTGCAAAATCATCGTCTTATCAGTGCGCGTCAATAATGTTTCGGTAATAAAACAAAAAAAAACAGAAAATAAATATAAAATTTTGAATGAAATCGTTTGTCGTTAATTGGTCAGTAGTTACGGTGAAAAATTCGTTTTGTTTTAGGATTTCCATTCCCTGGAGTTCGAGCTGGTTATCCAGCGCTATTACCGAGTCAGTATGGGTAAGTAAAAGACATGCTACGCCAGCACGCGATGACACTCTTATCAATGTGCATTACAGCTCTGTCGTAATCAATATTTCATATTTTCTAGCTGTATTATTGCCATGAAGGCAGATGCTGATTCGTTATTCCATATGATTTGCAGATTAGAAATTGGCTGAGACGTATCCCGAACCCATCGTTCGTAACGCCTCAATCATAGAAATAAAAGTAAAGAGTTAGTTACTTCGATGAGTGTTTGTGAGTGTGCGTGTGGTTTTATTTGATTAGTTACTGAGTTCCACTATTAAACATTATCTTGCACGGACGAGTGGGTCCAGACCCGGCCTCACTGGGTCCGATCCAGTCTAATGTTTGCTGTGAGGTTTTTCGTTTTATCTTTTTTGGGCTGACTACTTTGATGTTCGTTCCTTTTTTTCTGTACTCACCTCTGCAATGTAACACTAACGCGACACTAACAGGATGTCTCGATGTGCTTGGTTGTCATTAACCTGGAAACGGAATCGAAGCCTATGCCGGAACCTAGACTATTATCAAATTTATTTTATTTTATTCTATTTCAATTTTTACTTCAACTATTCAACTACAAAACTACAAAATATATTTTATTTATTATACGTTATTTTTAAATAAAACGAAATGAGGGAAAGTGTTACACTGCAGCCGGTGGTGGCGGTGTAGTAGCGAGTGGGGTGTGTGTCTGGCTTGCGCGGCTATTGTGAAGCGATGCCATGCGATTTATCTCTATATCAAATCTTATTACATACTTCTTATTTCATTCATTTTATTTTTATGAAAAAAACAAAAACAAAAAACAACTCTAAAAACAATACAAATACAACAATAACGAAAACAACAAATATCCTATCGTATATATATGATAATATCATCGTACCGTATCGTACAGCGTCGTACTTATCGTAACATATCGTATCGTATCGTATCGTATCGTATCGCAACACATTTTTTATTATAAAATATTATTAGTACTTCTGTCTGTCTGTCTGTCTGTATTGTTCTGTACTTTTTCGTAGTATTAGTCAGTACAATAGTTTAAAAGTAGACTTTAGTAGTCAACAATAAAACGAATTATAAACAACTATATAAAAAGAACAACGTATTAAAGTGAATTTCCTAATGCATTCATAAATTAGAAAAAAAAAACAAAACAAAACGGAAATTTTTATTGCAATCGATAATCAATGTCGCACAAATGTACATTTTAATACATGCATTGTGGGTCATTAAGAGAGAGAGGGCCAGCCATGGCCACAGCGTTTATTTTTCATATCGATATTTATAACAATAACAATTAAAAACACACACACATACATACACATATATTTATTTATATAATACGTACTCGTAGTCCATGGGTTTATTAAACGAAAGGAATTCGTAAATAATATTAAATGTACGAATCCAATATTTTGCAATTTGTATCAGATGCATTGAACGAAATATAAAATGAACTTATGACTTATCGGCGGTTTATACAAACGTCATAAACGTCATTTTGCAAATATAAAAGCAATTAATCGTAGTATCGCTGCATAGTAGTGATCCTGTTTATAGTTTTAACCTAAAATACGTTATTTTCATTTTGGTGCGTCATTGTGGAGAAGCGTCGTCGTCGTGTATTCAAAATGTATGCGTATGTCTATCTACTATACGTAAACGTATACATGGTAGATATGCATGCACACACACACATACATACACACAACCACAAGTACGACGATATATTTAAATAAGGCGTAAATAAATTCTCTCACTGAAGATAGAATTAGCTTAATTTCATGTTAAAACGCGTCACAGATTTAGGCAAAGCCGATGATTTTGATACGAAAATAGACCAAAAATTAATTATCTTAGATTTGCTCCTCCTTAATTCGTTTTGACATACCGGATTCTAAAATAGATTTCACTTTATCATACGAGGCAGCTACATACAGCTGTTATAGGCATTCTTTGCCTTGTAAACTGGCGACATTTAGATGACGTCTACGTCGCGACGCCTCCGCAACTATGCATGCCAACCAATAGTCTAAGCACAAATACTCATTTCGTTCAACGAACAATACATATATATATATTGTATGTATGTATGTAGTAGGTATATATGTATAATAGTTGGTTTTTTTTCCCTAAAGTTTCCGGGTTCTATAATTAATTAATGAATTAATTAATTAACGCACAACGTACACATAATATAATATAGTACATAGAACGTGTGTTGACGCCGTTTATCGATGTGCAGAACATAGAATGCGTAGAATACGATTCTCGTATTGGAGATTTAAGGAATTAGGGTTAAAGACGAATTATGAAAATGGAAATTCTGCGAATTGTGGAAATTCAGTGGTGGATTTTCTAGGGAAGGCGGGTTTATCACAGCGGATAACACATTGCTATTGGATAATCTGTTTCGAGTCTCGCACAAATCCGGACTTTACTTGTTAGCGTTGTGCGCCGGTTCTCGGCTCCGGCTCCGGAAACAAGTTAGGCCTATCCGTGCCGACCACGTGTCACCTATTTTTACTCATTTCCTCTGAAAAGATACGATCATTTGTTGGACAAACACGAGTATTACATACAAATAATTATATTTATATCGATTTAGCAAAACTTTCTACGGATAACTATAATATAACTATCGAATAGAATTTCTTTATTATGGACGACAACGACGCATGTACTCTTCCTTCGTATGTAATATTTTCTATTACATATACGTTATTACGATATATATTTATCTATATATGTATTCTATTACATATGTATATCTATATTTATGTGGTAAAAATATTGAGTATTATTGAGACATTTCACAACATATTCTAATATATTGGATGTAGGTATTACTAATTTATATACATGCTCTGAATAATGAAACAACGCTGAAAATCGATTATTATCTAATGTACAAAAGTCTCGTGTCCATTTGCCTACCTACACATACCTGAGTAAATTATGATTCTCATAAAATATTCCATTAGTTTTCTATATAATTTTTACACAACAATAATTCACAGAAAAATCAATTTTACATGACATGCAAATGATATAAAAAGGATTTAGATTATTGTTGCGCCAACAAGAATTACCTTCGCCCCTAAACTATATGTTGTACTATACATAAAGAACATTTAATAAATGATTGCCGCCTCTTACGTCGAGCGAACGACATTTTTGTCAACAAAATAACAGCCAGCATGGTGGAAAAACCACTATTCATGCCTATATTCTACCTATACCTATAGTATGAATAGAATCAACTTATAAATAATGCAAGTTAATCGCACATAGACTCAAATGATGTGATATACAATTTTATTTTAACTCACTCCCATGATGGTAGTGGTGGTGGTGGTGGAAAAATGAGAAAAAAATTACATTCATATAAATGTATGTACTATATGTGTATTCATTATATCATATTTAACAAATATATGAATATGATTGACAAATCTGCAATATTTTATATGTAATTAATAACAGCAGACAGCATTACTTTTAATGATGATTAGTTTATTGCTAAACTAAAAACATTATGTATTATGTATATATGAGAAATCAATGAATTTATTTACCGAAAACATGCTTTTCAATCAAACGTATTTTTTCTTCTTCCATTAAAATTATAAATCAATAATCATAATAATAATAATAATAATAAGTTAAACCTCTCGGGTGTGATTATGTACAGGGCTAATATACAATTGCTTTAAAGTGCACTGTACAAATTAACATTGCACCAAATGCATGTCTTAGCTAGCCAGAGAAATATACAGTGTGATTCTCACAATTGATGATTTTAAATCAAATGTTAATA
Organism: Adinopsis sp. GC000173; assembly: GCA_030264715.1. Lineage (NCBI taxonomy): Eukaryota > Metazoa > Arthropoda > Insecta > Coleoptera > Staphylinidae > Adinopsis > Adinopsis sp. GC000173. The sequence goes on along the minus strand of JARJDW010005569.1, from coordinate 49,006 downwards.
ATGTAATAATAATAATATAATTCTCGCAAAATCGTTGGAATTATGAATTCGTAAAAATAAACAGACGAAGGCGTTTTCTTTACGTTACTTTCTTTTAAAACTGGGTACGTGTATTTTTATCTTCTATTTATTATACATATGGACATGATGAATACATGAATGAATAATAATGTTAAAAATAAATTTATTTTTCGCCATATGTAGGATGTAGTTAGTTTTTTTTTGCAATATTAATAAATTTTGTACTTACTGAGGTGAGATTTTTTTTTGAAGTGTGGTTTTTGTTTGACTATGTTTTTTTTTCATTTAATAAACGAATCACTCTGTATATGTATGAGATTTCTTTTTAATTTTGGTATTATTATTGAATTATGAATTGAAAATTGAATTAGTGAATTTCTCTGGTGTTGGCGTGCAGTGTTGAAATATTGTGCAAATTAATTGAATTGAAAGAATAGATATTTGATGTTGAATAAAACGTTGTTGTACTAATGAAATGAATATTTTTCAGAATGCCTGGTTACATGTATCAGTCACCATACTTGGCAGCGACCGCTCCGGGAAGTTTAATGCCTCTTCCAACGACGCAACTATCACATGCGGCAGCAATGGCTGCAGCCACATCGCAATTTTATGAATATCAAAATGCTATGGCTGCTGCTGCAGCTGCCCCATACACAGGACAATACCCAAATAGTTTTGACGCATACACCCCTTATGCCGGGGCAGCAGGTAAATAGATATTATTCAACCGTTAAATTTACCGTTTCGAATGCATGCCACATAAAAAAAGATCATGGAACAATGAGGATATTAAAACTATAAATTTATGCCTATGCCTATGCTTTTTTTCATTATTCGACACATTACTCGTATCGTATCTAAGTACTATGTATACTTACAATATAATCACGCGTATATTTACTCTTTTCTCTTTCTCATACATAAACTGAATAATTGAATGAGTAAATTATTAAATGATTAAATTAGTAAATTGGTAAAGCACCGAAAATTACATTACGAGTTTAACAAGTAAATAAATCAGTAACGATTGCTTGATTTCTAAATATTAATTGATTGAAAGCTAGCGTTAGCGTGGAACTTTGACTTTTGTACTTTTTACGTTGCGCTGCTGTTATTGTAGAGATTAAATTTGGGGGGAAGAACTGAAAACGAAAACGCTGAGCTTGAGCCGCGCCGCGCCGCACTCTCGAAACGTTTATAAGATAGAAAAGCAAAAAGGGATTCCGATTCCGTCGCATGATTTATTTATTCTTGCCGCTGTCTTTCTCAAAAATGTATATATTTGGCAGATAGCTTAATTATATTCATAGATTTATTTATAATCTAGAATCTTTGCGAGGAGGGTTTCGCGCGCGCATTTATCATAAATGCGTTATAAATTACGTATTTTTTTCCACTCCGCTAATAGCTATATCAACAACGCATAAATATTTAGCAGCTAACCCACTTTTATTATTATCACCGTTTATAGATTGATAAAAAGTTGATTTCGTATGTGCTAAACAATCGATTCCGCGGATTAAATTCGATGACTAATTTGACAAATTGTATTGCTGGAAATCTATTTTTAGCCGTTTTAATGCCAATTTGACATAAAACATAAATAATAATTCCGATTAAAAGGCGCGAAGGTATGCGAAACATCAAAGTTCGTTGGCGAAATATTTCATTTCATTGATTTGATTTCACATAGTTGTATAATTTACGATTTACGATTTGCTAAAGTGTTGAAATTGCTGCATTCATACGAATATATAATACATACATATACATATATATAATAATAATTTAAACGAACAAAAAAAAACTTACTTTTTGAAGGTGCAGCGAGTTATATGCCATACACATATGCAGCCCTTCCTCAAACCCCAAGTTTGCCGGCTGCAACCGCTGGAGCGTTCCCTGGATTGCCCTACCAAGCCGCTGCTGCTCAAGCACCTACAATACAAGAAGCAAGGTTGCCATAACTTTACTATTTATCTAATTAATATTTTATTAATTAACTTGTTATGAACGCAAAAGATACATCCCCGAAGTAATCATCACTACTTTATTCGACAAAAGGGTGACACTTTTGTGGTTTTCATTTTTATATAGTTTACCGTATAATAAGTTAAAGACAGTCTTATTATACATATGTGTTCAAATTTGTTGATATTAAAAAAATTAAAAATGATTATTCGATATTTTAGACACGAAATTAGTTAAAAACATGTTATTGATACATTACTACTTAATTTTTAGTTTAGTAAAGAAAAGAATTTAATTAACACCATTTTTTGCTCAACTATTTTATATTCGTATTTTAATTAACTTACAATGTTTTTTTTTTATTTTATTATTACCAATTACTATTATTATCATTTTTATTTTTTCTTTTTTTTTTGTTTTCCAGCCCGGTTTGTTGAACAATTTTTTAAAATTTTATTTTTTCTTTTCTTTTTCAGCTAAATTCAACGAAATTCAAAATTTCCAATCAAAAGTTATTCCAATTAGTTACCAAATAACTTTATGAGTACTATTTTATTAATGCTCAATAAAACGCAAAAAATAAATCATAATCGATATCAAAAAAGTAAATTAATATTATCAAACAGATTGCTCGTTACTTTTTGCAGCAAAGTTTTTGTTAATAATCTGCAAAAGAATGTGCAATACTCAAGCTTATATTAATTCAAATTTAGTTAGACAATTATTTAGTTCTCTTAGTTGTTTCTTTAAGTCTAGTCTCTAACATTTAAAACATTACTTTAATGAAAAAAAAATATATAATGTAGTTATTTATTAATTAAACGATGCGTATATTATTGGTCGTGCATTGTATCCATTGAATTGATTAGATCGAATGCAAGATCAATTTATTCGTCATAAATTTTAAGACTTAGTTATATTTATGCACTTAGGAATTTACCTTTTCACCTCATATCTTTAAATCTTTTATTGTAAAGAAAACCAAAAAAAAGCAAACAAAAACAACAAGACTGGCAGTTTTAGTCCCTTGTTAAAACAAGAACGCAAAATAAGAAATGGATAAAATCGAGTCACTCAATCGTGCCTTTGTTTCTTTGTTATTATTTAATTAATAAAAAAACATAGATGTAAAACTATTAAATGTTCCTTGTGCTAAAATGTGAATGATATACCATTGTAAATAATGCACTGTACTAAATCTTACATGTACAAAATAACAAGAAGGGATTCATTTTTCGATTTCTAATACTTTCAAACAGACGATCATTCAAATTTATTTATTATAGTAAGAATTAGTTATTATTGTATAATAGTATTTATGCGGCAAATACTTAAACAGTGCCTTCTTCGTCTTATTCAAAAAGAAAAAAAAATGGAAAATGAAAATAAAATGCTAGCTAAATTTTGTTCATTTAGTTTTGTGATAATGTATATTTTGTAGTCTTTATCAGTCTAGTCAAAACAACTAAAAAGAAAAAAAACGGCATGTCCGTCCAATTGGTTAGTGCCTTTTAAAATTAAAAAGATATAACGTAAAAACAGATTGTTAAATTGCCGCATATTAATAAAAACATCAATGTAAAAGTTATATAATTAGATAGAAAGAAAAATCAGGGAATTGGATTAAAATGTAAATAAATATTTTTTAGCAATAATAATTCAGAATCAGTTGGTTGAGTTTAACTTAACGAATATTAATGTTAATTGTTAACTATTATTTAAAAAAGAGAAAAGAAACAACAAAATTTTATGAAAGCATATTTTAGCTTGTATCCCATTTTAGTTTTTTCTTTCATTTTTAATATTTCTTGTACACTTTCTGATGTAAGATTATTATTAAAATACTTTTAGTTACAATAAATATTTATAAATAATTGTTGATTGATTTATTCTACCAACTTGCAAGACTACTGTTTTCAACCAGCTCAACTATTTCGACGGTGAATCAGCTTTTATCGAAACTGCACAGCTGTTCAGGTATGTTTTCTACGCAAAACTTCCGATATTTTTCAGTCTCTACCTTTTATAAACAAGACATTCTTTGATTGTATACCAAAAATTCTAATTAGCGCATTATAATAGAGAGGTATGCGATGCCCTGCCATCTAATTAATGCATAAATCCTTTAAGAAGCTGTACCGCGCAAAAACTTTAAATCGCATCTGTATAACGGAGCCAAATTATTGATTATTAATCTTATTAGCTTGCAACCACCTACAACAACCGACTGCATGCATCTGCCATCTAATGGATGCTAGTTAAACACTGTTGATTAGATTAATTAATTTACTGTATCAAATTCCGAGATTACAACAGGGAGACATATTGCCTGTAGATTATTCCATAATTCTGAGAATTAAAATTCAACCATGAAATTAATAACAACACTTACGCAAGGAATTTAAACGTATTGTTATACAGCATCATGTTATCGTATTATACATATTATATAACAGCTAATTAATCTTGCAAAAATGTTATGACTGATTAGTTATCAACATGTAATTAACACCACGTTGTTTATATTTTCTTGACTAGCGATTGTTTCTGCTTTTTTCCACTTCTTTCTCCCACAGCGCCACCTACTTGTTATTCAATTCTAACCTCACTTTTCTGGTTTGTTTTTAAGTGATTTGCTCGGTGTAAGTCGAATTAATTTAAGCTGCAATGAATGCGTCGAAGTTGATTGTATCTGCGCAAAGAATTCTTACACACACCAGAGGCTTGGCGCAGGTATGTTTTTCATATGTTTCATTGCACTATGATAGTAATTTGGGTTGTTTTATAGATATCCGGCGAGTATGTTAAGATAGTGGAAGTTGGACCTAGAGATGGACTGCAGAATGAACCTCAGAATGTGCCAACGAACGTTAAAGTGGAGTTAATCAATCGATTGTCGGAAACTGGATTGAAGTCTATTGAAGTGACAAGTTTTGTTAGTCCGAAATGGGTGCCTCAAATGGGAGATAATAAAGAAGTTTTCACCACCATTAATAAGAAGCCGGACATTTCGTATCCTGTTTTAGTTCCTAATGTTAAAGGATTGGAACCTGCTGTAAGTTTAATATTAAAAGCAATCATCTCGCTGCAATAATAACTGCATTATCCATGGCAGGCTTCATGTACACTTGGTAACAAATGTATCTAGACACATGATTTACATGAATGGTTAGTTTGGAGTGCGTTTTTCTAAAAATATCCAGAATCATTTGTTACCGAATATATATAGGTATAATTTAATTCTCAACAACAATAAATAATAATTATTAATTCCATTTTAGTTGAAAGTTGGTGCCTCAGAAATAGCCGTATTTGCCTCAGCCTCTGATGGCTTCTCTATGAAAAACGTTAATTGTACTGCGGAGGAAGGTGTACGGCGTATAAAAGATGTAATCGATGCTGCCAAAGACAAAAAACTAGCGATTAGAGGATATGTATCTTGTGTTGTTGGATGTCCATATGATGGGCCTGTTAAACCAGCGGCTGTAACCAAAGTGACTGAAGCTTTATTAAATATGGGATGCTATGAAGTGTCGCTTGGAGACACAATCGGCGTTGGCACTAGAAAAACAATGGATGCAATGCTTAAAGACCTAATGAATGTGACTACACCGAATAAATTAGCTATGCATTGTCACGATACTTACGGACAAGCATTGGTTAATATTTGCACGGCACTTGAAGTAAGCATAATTGTTTAGCTTTTTAACAGCTAATTTAAGTAACAAAACTAACTTCTTCTCACATATTATATGTTTTATGAGCTGACGTGCAATTGAATTACTATTCTAGAAAAAAACTGGACCTAGTTATGCAATAAGCGACCAAGCGACGTTTTCCACCAAAATAACTTTTTAATAGCATTTGCTTCCCCAGGACGTGAGCTACAACTGTTGTAATTCTTAGGCTCTTTAACAGAGTTCAAATATATTATTTCTAACTTAAATTAACTGCCATAGTGTCGAAATTCTTGAACAGCTGTCCTGTAAAATTTGCTTTCAGGCGCTTGGTCGATTGTTGCATAACTATGTCCAATTGTAAGAGCTCGTTCACATGTTCTAACACGTGTGTAAAGAATAACCTCTTTCAGCGAAAGTTATCGCTATGATACAATCCAAGCATTTCCAATCCAAGCAGAATGTAATAAAGAAATGCAATACAAAATGACTTGCATGGATTTGAAATACTTGTGCATCGGTTACCTGTCGTCATATCAAAACGTATGAATCAGCTCTAAAGGGTTAATATTGTGAGTAAAATCTGCAAATCACAAATAACATTAAATTAAAACAGTAATTTGTTCTAAAATCTCAAAATAACAAGTTTTGGAAGTATTGCAATTAAAATTGTTAAATTAAGCATTTAATTTAATGTAATTTGATTAGAGTTAGAAGTTTGTGATAAATATTAACATATTAATATTTTCGTCTAATTTTAGTACGGCATAAGAGTTGTTGACTCGTCGGTATCAGGACTTGGAGGTTGTCCGTATGCAAAAGGTGCGACAGGTAATGCAGCTACCGAAGATGTAGTATATATGCTGGAAGGAATGGGTATGAAAACCGGCGTCGATTTAAAGAATCTAGTCCAAATTGGTAACTTCATCTCAGAAGCGATTGGAAAACCAACCGCATCACGCGTTAATCGTGCCTTATATCAAAAATACTTCCTATAAATACAAATGAACAAATGAATATACGATAATAAATATATATATATTTTGTTAAATAATTCAAATATATATTTTGCTGTTATACGTGACTGTATTTATATTTAAAAACGACCGCCACCCCGCATCGCGGCGAACAACCCTTAAATCAATAATATCAGAGACGCGAACCGGGAGGTTTTGATACTATAAAACGTATAAAAGTTGCACTTCATTTGTTTTGACCTCTACAAAAATGGCTGCATATAGTGCTTGACGGTTGTAAATGTTCTAAATTTAGTGATACGATGTTAATCTAATTAGGCAATTGTTCTAGTTGTTTTTTACCTAATAGTGTAATATGTACATATATTTCAGTGTGTAAATTAGAGTAAGCATTCAATCACATAGAATATCATTTTTATGCTAATGTTATTACATAGAAATTTCAACAATAATATAGATTCAATATGAAGATTAATGCAATCAGAATGACGACACCGATTGAAGAGAAGCTTGATCAGAAACTGAAAGTGCGTACCGGAATGGTTACAGTGAGTGATGGAAAGAGTAAACCGATTCCAGTGCGTTTAAATTTATCTATGGAAGTTCTCCGTTTGCAAAAGGAGGAACTTGTACCGGCGGATACTAAACCCTCAAACACAAAAGTATTCTTCGAAAAATTTCCACTATATCAAATTGTATGATTAATAAATAATTGTGTAGGAACGTATGGTGCAAATACGAAGACAGAAAGTTGGTGGATTGGGATTGAGTATTAAAGGTGGTGCCGAACACAAATTGCCAATTTTAATATCTAGAATATATAAGGAACAGGCCGCTGATCAGACTGGCGAATTATTCGTCGGCGACGCTATTATTAAAGGTGAAATAGTCGTTGTCGTTTTAATGTTGTCCATAAAACACACTCATTTCATGTTTTAGTTAATGGTGAATACATCACTGCCTGCCCGCATGATGATGCCGTTAATATATTAAGAAACGCTGGAGATTTAGTTGTTTTAACTGTTAAACATTATAGAGCTGCAACCCCATTTTTACAAAAACAAGGTAATAAAACACTGTACGTGTAGATAGATTATATGTATACATGTAAAATAAGCTTGCAATCATACAAGTTAAGGCTTACAAACTTAATTCCCAAGCTAGATTTCAAACAGCAATTTTCGAAATGTTATGTGAATGAATAAATCAAATTGGAGAGGAGGAAAGTTGGCTGTGTTAGAAGTGGCTCGATTAAAATATTCAATAAACTATAAATAATTCATCGTGAAAATTGTTGAAATTCGATTAAATTTAACGATAATTAATGCAAACATCCAATGAATTATGTTAATTACGTGAATAAGGATTGAAACAAATCAATAAATTGTTAATCAATGGTATCATTATAGATGAAAAGGACTCGCAACAAACTGATAGTAACAGCGAGATGGAGGCATCGGATGAGAGCCTTCGGGTAGCAACAAATAGTACGAGTAGTAGACCTAGCTCCTTGTACTCGGAAACAGAGGGCGAGAGTCAGACACGATGGGTGGATATCGTGACACTACCGCTCATGATGGCATACGTGACTAGATATATCTTCGGCACTGACAAATTGCGACCAAATTCGTTCGAAGTTCGAGGTCTAAATGGCATTAGCACGGGAATAATACATTGTGATGATTCTGCTATTTTATCGCAATGGCTTAAATATATTACAGATAATATTATAGGACTTACACATTTACAGGTAGTTTTCATCACTGATTGTGACAATTTAATTGCTAAATATTTAAAGTAAGCGCACCAGTTAAAACACGTTTCTGTTGTACGCAGAAACATTTTCAATTATCATGTAACTAATAGTTCTGTCAAGTTCAGAAATACACGCGTATTACATTTTACGGTCTGCGCTAAATGAAATACACAGCAGTCACCGTTTCCGATCACTTTGGGGCCTTTGCAATAACAACCGGCTAATAATATCAGTTAAAATCTTAAAAACATTTATTTTGAATAAATGTTTTATAAGGTAGGCAACTCTCTCGGTCTGTGGACTATTTGCACTTATCCGAAACTTTTTAAATGACCCATATAGACATAAATGTATGTTACTGCATTAAACCCGATATTTATAGAAAATAGGGAAAAATTTAAATTCTTGTTACACAATTTGGTTTATTTGTGCCATTCGTTATATGGTAAAGTTCATATTTGTACAGCTCACGGTCAAAACTAAAAACTTAAATTTGTCTCTAGTGGGAAAAATTTAAGACTCCAGTTTGGCTCGCGATATAAAAAAGAATGTATTTCTCTCATATATATAATTGAGGAGACATAATTAACTTATAAAATTGAGTTCTATAAACGTATTAAATAAAACCATATAAAAGATTGATTTTATGAATGTATTTGCGATTAGAATATCGTTGACTGCTGTGCAAAAATATTTTATTTATCGCAACTGTTGAAAAATAAAAAAGGCAAAGAATTATTTGAACGCAAATTGATTTAATTAACATTGAATCTTTTGTTTGAACCTAAATTTTGTTTTAGATGAAATTGTATAATCGAAATTTTAGTATTTCGGATAGAATAGAATATATGGGATGGGTGAATGAAGGTGTTTTAAACAATAACCATCCATGGCAAAACTACAAACCACGATTTTTTGCTCTCAAGAGTACAGATCTTATGCTTTTTGATACACCACCGGTAAGCTATTATAAATACATATAATTAGTAGAATCTGAATCATATTAGTAGATTTGTAAGTATCTAAGCATTGCATGGTATACAATACAATACAATACATATAAATAATAAAATTGTATACATCAAATTCGTTTTTTGTAATTATGTAATTATTTTGTTTCAGTTAAATGTTGCTGATTGGAGCAAATGTTCAATAATGTTTAAAGTATATCAGACTATGTTTAGGGTAGTTAAAGAATCAGAAAATGTTGACGAAAGACAGCACTGCTTTTTGGTTCAAACATCTGGTCAAGATTCTAGATATTTTTCTGTTGAAACACGTCAAGAATTGCTGCGAATAGAAAATGCATGGCATTGCGCTGTTTGTACCGCTGTTATGAAATTAGGAGTATGTTTAATTTTCTAATAATAGTTGAAATATTCATGAGATTGAATTATGCATAAAGCGGATTGTTTATTATTGACATATTGTAATCGGTTAATGTAACATTTTATTTATAGAATAAAACGTTTACTGTAAGCTTTAATGGTAAGACTGCAGGCCTGACTCTCGATTGGAATTTGGGATTCTCACTGCACGAAGCTGATGCTAAAACACCATTGTGGCAATATAAATTCTCCCAGCTAAGAGGCTCATCAGATGATGGGAAATCGAAACTCAAATTGCACTTCCAAGATGCCGAATCACGGGCAATTGAAACGAAAGTATACTTTAATGCCACATATTATACAAAAATCACATTCCATTTTTGTTATTTGTTTTAGGAATTGGAATGTACAATTTTGCAAAGCCTCCTCTTTTGTATGCATGCATTCCTTACAGCAAAGGTCGCATCCGTAGATCCAGGATTTTTATGTTCAATGCTCCCATAAAGCAACGCAGCCAATAAAATATTTGTACTGACTTTTATCTATATTGTTAATGATATTAAATGATAAATGATAAATGTAAAGGAATGAAGGAATTACAAACTATTGTCAATCATGGTTCAACCCTTAACGCCTTGTCGTTAATTTCTTCATTCGCTTTTACAATGATGATTAAACATAATGTATTAGTACATTTTAGGATAATTATCAAAATAACTAAATTAGGAATGATAGTTGCAGTGTAGCACAAGCAAAGAAAATGCACACATTTTGTTTATTTTGTATCACAAAATTACGAATGTTCCTTATGAAAAATCTGATTAGGCTTAGCAAAGAATTAGATAAATGAACTCCAAAGACTTTTTTTCAATTTTTGGTATGTATTATGGCACAACGTAATCATTATTAATGTTAAGATTTAACAAAAATTGTACCAAGAAAAAACGTTTTCATGAAATCTTGTTAAAAATATTGTTACTTTAGTACCAAAATGAATGAAGAAACCAAAGATAACTGTTGTGGAGAATATTGTCATTACTTAGTCAATACATTGTTCAATTATAATTCATTAGCAATAAGAAATAAGTTAAAAATCAGTCGTAATATATTTATTGCAAGAGTGTGGTAAGTTTGCATATATTATATATATATTATATTATAGTAAAAATTTATTTATTGATTTCTAATTTTCCTAAATGAAAAGAAAAACATGAAGTGATCTCAAGTGAAAACAAATCTCATTAGAATATAAGTGTTAAACTAAATGTTGAAGTTTTACCGAAAATAATTTAAAATATATTGTATTCATTAGAAAATTAGCATTATTTGATTGGAAAGGCGTAGGAAATATTTGATTTAATGGATTTGAAAGTGCAAAACTAAATGAAAGGAAAATAAACGATGTTTCAACGAATATGCATATGTAAGAAACCCCAAAATTTATTTCACAAAATATATAAGTTATATATATATATACATATATAAATATTATATACAAAGCTTTGTTAATTATCCAAACATTTTTTTGTTGTTGTATAGATTAACCTAACCTGTGCAAAATAGTGTTTCACATGAAATGTCTTCCAAAAACAAAGATCAGATGGAACAAAATCATGAATCCATCCTATTAAATACTCAATTAAATGGCACGTCATTCTCGAAATCTAATTATAAACTCTAACTATACGTGTTTTAATAATAATAAAAAAGCTATTATTAATTAAATGTTTTAATGGCGTTGCCAGCTTACTACATTTCAGGAAACATGATACCAAAACGCATTGTTTGTTTTTAAGTTATCAACTATTATTGTACATTTATGTTATTGAACTTATATATGTTGATAAAAAATAAAATAAATTTATTTAAAAATCATTCTGTTGCATTATCAATTATCATTATTGTTTTTATTCTCGTCGTCGGATATTCTAATTAATCATCATAGATCATTTGATCGCAGCAATAATAAAGTGGACGAACGAATCAGAAAGTTGATAATTGCCAGGAGAATTCCCTATTTTAATTAAAGCGTTGATAAAGTTTACACGTAAAATTTAAATTAACTACCTTTTAATAATAGCTTATTTCGTTATCACATTCAATTAAAAACTCCAACTTTTAATCAGTTTATAAAATTAATATGCGGATTCAATGTGTTGTTGTTGTGTATGTGTGTATTTTTTTGTCGTCGTCTAGTCTATGAGCAAAGCGAAAAATAACTAATTGAACGGTAACCTTAACCAAATATTAGAAATACTGATATTTGTACAAATCGATTTTACGGTCAAGGACGCGTTTAAGTAGCCTTTTTTATACACATTTATTTCGCGTTATTTTACATATATTCATTCCTGTGTGCAACGATATTATTCATTTGTTTGAATAAATTTCCAATTAGCGAAACGACCGAGTAATTTTATAATAAAGAAATGTGTGTTATGAAATTTGTCTTGGGGGAGAAAAACTTTCTTAATAATGTTAAGCAACAATTGTAAAGTACATAAATTTTGTTTTCTCGGATGTGAGTAAAGAAAACTTTTGAAAATAATTAGTTAATCAACAATAACTATATACAAAAATATATGTTCGTGGATATTTAGCGCGAGGAAACACTTTTTATTGATTTAATTTATGTAAGCGGTGCTAAACGAAAAAACCCAAAAAAAATTGATTCAATTATTAACGTCTAAAAATTAATGATTAGCATGGTGTTTTTTTGCTAGTCTGCTAGAAAAGTACACGTAACAAATATGTGTATAGTTTCCACTTTTATTGTTTTGTTATAATCAAAGTTTTAGTTAGTAACAACACATGTGTTGGACATTTATACACCTAGCCGATACTAATTCTCTCTGTATAATTTGATGTTGTATATCCAATATATACACACACGTACGTCTATATAAAACAAAACTTTTCCAAACAGCACAACCTATTATTATTATTATTATTATTATTAATGTATTAACTTGCATAATATTTAAGACATTTATATTTTCAATTAATTGATTTAATTAAGATCGTCATGCGATGCTGCATTTTATCGAAATTTAGTCAATTTATCGACGCTTGCGTTAGTTTTAACGTTTTTAACGCATTGTTAGACTGAATTTGCAATTAAAATGTTGAAATTCCAACGATTTCGAAACTGAACTGAAATAAATAAAAAGCGCATATTTACATAAAAATTCCAATAAAATGCAAGTATTTCAACTATCTATAGGAGAGCCGGAGATTTTTTGATTAAACAACTTGAATTGGCAATTTAAACAAGCGCAATTCAAATAATCAAAATTTATTAGTCGGAATTAATTTGTTGCGCGACGTGCGTCAACTAATTTTTTTAAATACGCAAATCAAATAAAGATTTATTAAAGACGAAATCAAAACAAAGAGAATAAGTGCGCCAATGAAATCTTTTATTATTTTATATCGTTATTAATTGCTATTATGTGGTTTATGTGTGGTAATAATTATATAAAAAATTAATGAGATTGCTATGAGATTGTTTTGCCATGAAACTAGCTATGTTAGCACAATTCTTTACCTTACACTTATTGTTTTCAAGTTTTAAAAATCACTTATAAAACTATTTATTGGATTATTTATTGTAGATACTTGTCGCAGCATGCCTACATACGAACGAATTGTTTGCATATGAATTGAACAAATTGTTTGTGTGAGATTGTCGCAATGATTAGAAATATTAGGAAAAATAAATTGCACAAACACCCCCCTTATTGGACCTACGAAACCAGAGAGTTTAACGACGGCTGTATCCCCTCTCCCGTCCTAGAGAACGAAGCTCCTGCTCTAAAACTGCTTGTTCCTGCTCCCAGTTTTGGCAAAGGGGAATTGACGTGGTGTACTGCTGGTGTCGGCTACGACATCGATACATGGAGCTTATGTGAGTAAAGCACGTGCATTGTAGATAATTAAATAATTGCATGCGATGTATGAATTTATAGTAGAAAGTCGTTCTGCACATTGTAGAAAAACGGTTTTTATGTGTAGTTAGCAATGATTTATATTAAAAAGCAAACAATAAGAAGAAGAAACTATTCGCAAAGTTGCTTATTCGCAACCTTTTTGCCATAAAATTCGCGTTAAATTGAAAAATCCTTTTCACAAAGGAAAAATGTTATAATAATTTAAACGATTTAGCGTCTATACAACAACTCAAAAGACTAATTTTCATAACAAAAACTAAATGGAATGCACATGTTTTCCGTTATAGCGTTATTTTCCTTATTTTATTTGCCCGTTTTGTATAAAATATAGAATAGAAAAAACGCGAGAAAAATGATAAATGCCTGCTTGTATTATTTCGAAGCGTCTTGATTGATTTTCTTTCGCCTAATTAAAAACACAAACACGTTTTCGTAGTACTAAATGTTATCCTTTTTATAAGACGCTATAATACTTTTCACGTCGCAAGTCGTAGTACAACTAGATTCGTACTTGTCGTCTACAACTTGGTGGCTGTGTGGGCGTAGGATCAAAAAAAAATCCAAGCAAAGCAAAATAAACATGACATCATTTTAGATTCTGTTCATTCTGTTAAATGCCAATTTACTCGGCAAATTGACAATGACATTGAAATTATTACAATTGTCTGAATGGTAATATTCGCTATACATTTTTTTCCATAAAATTAACGAAATTACAATCAACTAAATATTGATGATGATGATGATGATAATAAAATCGCTGCGAGCGAAATATTTAACCGCGCTTTCGCGTTGCGTCGGCATAAAGACGTTGGTTGAAATAATTTAAATAGAAATTTTGTTTGTATGGTTTGTGCAAAAATGCTCTTACATAAATTGCTAAAATACCTAATTTGCCGTCTTTGAAGCATCAGCAAGAAATGATATTCATGCGCTGCCTGCCGAAATTAATTCGGCATAAAAATCATTTTATTAGTTTAATTTAGTGAGTGAATATTGCACTTTAATTGCTCCTGGTATCGCTTGTAAATGTTTTTCAACATCAAGATTTTTATGGTCGCAGTTAAGACACCCATCAAGTCTTATCTTAGAATAACATTTCTTGACAAGTTCGCTACTTGTAGTAATATTTGTGGAAAATATCATACTGTGCTGCTGCTACACAGCAGCTATCTAAATTCGCTTACGCTTACTACTACCACTACTCGAAATAAGCAGCGCGAAAAAATATTATATATATTGTATTGTACATTTTGCGAACATAATTAATTTATACAATTACATGATAAGTGATAAGTTTCTTATTGTATCGATCCGGCGATAAATCGTTTATCGAAACAATAAAATGCAATTAATGTTGGTGAAGAGATAATTAACTCAGTCTAAGAGTATGGTTAAAAAGTATTTGCTTACGACGTAAGTACTTGCTAGTACATTAATTAATTTACTGATTAAAATAATTTTATAGAAAAAACTTTCGTTTTTCGTTTACTCATTATTTAATACACCTTTCCAATTAATTTTGTACGACGCGCGTAAAGAATTTATTTGTACGTAAAAGTGCCGATTTAATCATTGTCGCGAATTACAGCTTTTTTATTTCTATTTGTGTTTAGAGTAACGAAAGTCATTTATCATCGCATGTGGCACTTTTTTAATTTAATATTCATCGCATTTACCCTTAAAGCTTAAACATAGGTGACATACATAAATGCTTGTTTAACCTAAACATTATTTTTGCGTTTGTAACCACCTCTCCTCTACATACGCGCATACTAAAAAAAGCGCTGGGTGAAAAGAATTCATTTTGAAAATTCAATATTTACATAATTGTAGATATTTACATTACCGACAAAACTACCCAAATATTTATACATATCACATGTAATGAATTCGTTTCAAAATTATAAATATTGGCTGATTCAGCAAATAATTCATTATCTCATATTTATAATTAATCCTATTATATTTATTACATTTTATTGCAGCGGTTTTGCTTTTTATTAAATTCCTTTTTGAATGTCAAACTACATTTATTAGTGCAGACAAACGCAAAAAAGAAACGATTTCAATCATGTGTTTTAATAAAGCTTTTTATCCGTTTCGAGGCAATTTTATTTTTTAATTCCAAAACTTCACAATTAAAATAACAGGATATTTGTGTGTATAGTCTATAAACGTTTAAAATGCTTTTAAATTTACAACCCGTATATAATACGCTATTAATGCTATCTTATTCATTAATAAATCAATTTTTATTGCTATTGATGTAGCGAAACAATCACGTGTTTGTTTTTTCTTCTCTACGATTCTGAATAAATAATGCAATTATATTTATTTCATATCTGATTTGCTTCATTTGCTGCTGTCATAAACTAAATCGTTTCAAAGTCATGCTTAAAACTGTCTTGTTAAATTTAAAATCGAATTAAAAATTGTCTGTATGGTTGTTAACGTTTAGTTGCCGATAAAAATGTTGTTGTTTTAGCAACTTCTTTTTAAACTCTTCACTGCATTAAAAGACGGTTTAGTTGCGAACTTGTTGTCCTATTTAAACACGAAACTTTGCGATTTGGAAAATATTGTAGTTGTTTGAAGTTGGGTGAAAAACCTGCCGATTTAAATTAATAAAACACAAAGTAAAGCTTTACTATATATTGAAAGTTGAACCACGGTATTTTTTTTATTCAATAATGCACGGTTTATGTTTTATACAATATAAACAGAATTATTAATATTTACCGATTTAATTGATTGCAGTAATAGTTATCATTTTTATTTGACAATTTCCCTGATATATTGCGTTTTACAAATGAATCAATTTGATGATCATACAAATAAAAAATATGTATTGGAGCTGGAATACCTCGGAACCTCGTCCCGGTACTTTATTTTGAACATGTAACGCGTTCCAGTACTTCTTTAAATTGTTTGCGGTAATAGTTTTCATTTGATTGTCAATTTTTCTGATATAATGCATTTTAGAAGATAATTAATTTGATTATTATACGAATAAAAAATGTGTTCTGGAGCCGGAATACGTCGGAACGTCGTCCCGGTACTTTATTAGAAACACGTAACGCGTTTCACGCGTTTGGGGACTAGTTTTAATAGTTTTCATTTGATTGACAATTTCGCTGATATAATGCGTTTTAGAAGTTAATTAATATAATTATTATACGAATAAAAAAATGTGTACTGGAGCCGGAATGCGCTGGAACGTCGTCCTGGTACTTCATTTTGAACATGTAACGCGTTCCAGGAAGGCAAAATCCCATTTTATGTTTTGGAAATTTGGAAGAATTATCTTAAGCAGACGTAATATATAATATATACAAAAAATGATATGGATGTTCGTTTTCTTCTGCAACACGTCAAATGGTATATTGAGATCCAAACGGAATCGACATAATTTCTTAATTATGTATTATAGCACCTCCGCTTAAGATAATATTTCCCTACTTCTCTGTCTGAGAGGATCGTCACAAAATCCTAAAATTCTAACCCAGAGTGGGAATTTGCCCCCAGTAATTTGTTTGGGACTGAATCGTGTTCCTGAACTATTTATTGGTAGCAAAATGTTTTATTTTGCATTTTTTTTTATAAAATTATATATTCCTTGATTCACAGTTAATACGGTGATTAAAATCAAACAATAGCTATAGTTGTGCAACACACTATTAGTTAAAGATTAGTACATATTGCAAATAATATTTTAACAGTACACTATTACACGAATTAGCTCACGAACTCCCAACATTAATTAATTAATTATTGTTCATTAATAATATGAGGTTACAAATTTTCCCGAATTGCATTTTTATGATATCCGAATGTGTATTGTTTAAAATCAGGCACATATACATACCAAAATGTATTAATTATTAAAGCCTGATTACATGATTTATAGATAATTAATTTCACTATTATATTTTTTTATTTCAATTGTATGTTATAACAAATTATTATATTTGATTATTAAATCAATAATTGGCATTGAGTTTTTCCACAATTCATTTACAAGAGCATTTAAAACAATCGATGCAATTGACGAAAAACAAAACCAATCCCTAATAAATTTGCGATTTAGCTTAAATAATCATCATCGCATTAAAATGATTTTTACCAATTAAATCAATCCGCATGCAGTTTTACTATTAAATGTTATTTGGATTGAATTGGGAAATTCGTTAATGTTAAGCAAACGCTGTAAAAAGCTTTGTTTTAATTATTTTGCAATCTGTAATTCTGTCACTCAAAACAAATTGAATATATACAAAAAAAACAGTTTTCTGCACATGTGTAATTGCAGATTTTATAATTTGAATAACGATCAGAATTGAGAGTGTGTGGTAAACGAGATTTTTAGATTAGATCAGAATGTACACATTTGCTTGATAAATATTTGAAATAAATAGCAATTTATGTATGTTGTTAGCAGTTTGAGATTTTCTCAATTTTAATCGCCGTTTAATGAAAGCCGTCAATAATAAATAATGGAATAAATTCGTTAATCGACAATAAAAACTAAAACAATTTTTCATATATTTCATTCGAAATAAATAAATTCATTTATATTTCATATAATCATTCATATGTGAGCGATAAAACATTTTAAGCGCATAAAATTTATGTAAATAGATTTACTGTCAAATTTTCTTTTATGTTAGTCCATTGACAATATTGTATTTATTTATTTATTTATTTATTATTTATTTCACGTTTTGTACTTTTGAGTTCTTCCAGACCGCTTTCGGCCATAATATTGTATGTTTGTTACAATATAATCCGTCATAACAACAAAGCAATTTAGATTAAATCGCAATCCCGAACTAGGTAAATGAAAAAAAACCCGTTAAAAATGTTTATTTGAGCAAAACATCAAATATTTGAGCTTCACTTAACCATTTTAAAATCTAGTTTTGATGAAAACATATAGAAAATGCCATCAAAGCTATTTAATTTGATTTGATTTTGAATTAGCAATCATAATAAAGTTATTTGCTTGACAAATAGTAATAATAGATGTCTGATCAATTTTCACAACTCCAATGAAACGTTTATTTACGCAATTTAAGACAAGGAGAAATGATAGATTTTATAGCGAAATGAAATAATTAATAATAACGGTGTTTGTTTAATTCGATGTGTTGTTGTAATATACTTCTAATATATTAGTTATTATAGAGTAGCACCTCGGTTAACGAATCGTTGGTTTACTGAAACCTATTTTCCTATAAAATTGCAAGTAAATTCATATAATTCACTCTTTCTCAATCTTATCATATTTGCCGACCAGTAAACTTATGAATAATTTTTTGCGGTTCTCTAATATAGTCTTAGTTTTAATTTGTACCTGTAACTATACAATATTATAAAGTAAATTTGTGTAAAAAATTATAAAGACGCGCTTCAAGTAAAAAATTTAACCATCACAATGTGAGATTTCTAATTTCTGCCATAATTTTCCTTCGGATCGGCAGTTGAACAACACTGATATAATTCGTTTCAAAATTTCAAAATGTATTACTTTATAGAAAAAATATAAAGAATTGTTAAATTTTATATCGCCTAGAACGGATGGACAATTCAAGGTGGAATAAAAACACTAATATTAATTTAAAATATGAAATATCGGCGTAACAAGTAACATCAAAAACAAACAAAATCTCTAAAGTATGAGTTGGGCGCAAATTGAAATAAGAGCAAAGTAAATCTATGATTGAAAACATTAGATTTTAAACAGACATATTTGAGACTAAAAGCATCATTTAGTGCATTGATAACGACATACTATTATGTGCAGATCAAAAAGTTTACTAACCGAATCTAGGTTCGTTAAGCGAGTTAAAATTGAGATCAAAAAAGTTCGTTAACTAGCGCGTTCGTTTACCGAGATATCACTCCATCTATAATACGTACATAGTTTTCATATTGTTTTCACATAATATTTATTTATAGTACAATATTTATAAGCTTTCACAACTAATGAAAGCCAGATAATTCCATATTGCGTTTTAAAAGTATATTATACATTTATTTAAGCATTATTTGCTTTGTATAGTAATGTACAATATTGATTAGATATTGTGCGATAATGATATGTTAATAATATTCACTCAGATTCTAAGTCGTACCTTGCTCATATCACATTTTCCAAATCTTATTATCAAAATGAATAAATCTGTCATAAATTTGGTTTGGAATTGCTTACATATTGTATTTACACCTTCATGCTTAGTGCGTTATTGTCTAAAATGTAATAAGTTACATTATAGGATTATCAGTTTTGTTGGATGTTAATTACCAACATTTTTATATTGTAATTATACTGATTGAATTCACATAGGCGTTATGTAAAAACATAATAAAAAATATGCTTCATTAATTTGTTTCTCTTAATTAACATTTACGACTTAGGAGTATAGGTTTCTGAGTCTTAAAGATTTCGAATTTTTGGAAATTATTGATTACAAGCAAATGCATATGACTTTTTTTACTTTGTTCCAGTAAATAGAAACAGAATGTACTTTGCTATTTAATTCTTCAAATAACAGACAATTTAAGCTAATGGTACGACTTACTTGACTTTCCACTATATATTTATACAGTATGTTTCATTCAAAAGTATACATACAGGAAATATAATCTATATACTTATTAGTATAGTAGAGATTAAACTTTGGATGGGAATTTTCTTTGCGTGTAGGGAAATTTTTTCGACGATTTTCTTCCGATCAATAACGTATTTGATGAAAAAAGCCGAAAAATCAAAACAGAAAATCCTGCAAAAATTTTCGGTGGGGATACTAAAAATTATATAGATTATATTTTCTATATGTATACATTTTAATGAAATAGACTGCAATATATCGAAATGGAATGAATTTAAAGGCAATTATATAATAGTTTTAGTGGTTGAAATATTGAACCAATTTAATAGCGTTTGAGCTTAATGCCGATATTAACTGATCGATATTATTAAACAATGTTTGTTTTGTCAATACGTTTAATTCCTTGGCGTCAGTGTTTAAACATACATAAGAATTACCATGTTAAACTTTGTGATAAATTGTACACTTTTTATTCTTGCCCATTTCACTGTTATATTTTCTACAAAACATTTAAATTAAATAAATAATGTTTTGTTTGGCGTGCACTTGAAAGTAGCATTAAAAATAAATGCATGTAGTGTAGTAATTGAGGTAATACCATTTATTCAGAATGCCCGATGCTTTTAAAGTATTATCTCGGCGCAATGATGTTTATTGAAAAAATCCAATATAATACATAATAATGTTTCGATTTTAATGACAATAACAGGTTTATGTTGTATATTTTTTTTATAGCATTTGTCTGTATCATAAGCGTTCCATCTAAAGAATAATCGCTTCCATGTAATTTCGACTATAACAACAAACTAGTTGGCAATTAGAAACCGTAAAAAAGTCTTTCATTCAATACGAAAATAAGGTATGAAAGCTCGCTTTTGAAAGAGTACTAGGTACTGAAGAAAAATTGTAAAACGATGTTTAATTTGCGCAAAGCTTACACATCTTTGATTTGAATTTAAATTTTAATGAAGCTATTGTTGTGACTGACTGAACTTTGTTGATATTAACAGAAACGCTGAGAAAATTGAATAATTCGAAACTTTGCTTGATTAATTTCGCCCGAAAAAACCAATTATGCGCATTTAGTTATTACGTTGCGTTGATCTAATAATATGTACGCATATAACATTGTTATTTTTTACAACAATTAGGTAATGACAATATCAATCAATATATATATTTTTTGTGTGTAAAGCATCAATAACTGCCCTGATTATTTCATAACAACGATAACTAGTAGTGGGTCCGGACTGGGATTTCCGGGCCGGGAAATACTTTTGATAAGAATTAAATAAATAAAAATATATAAAAAGAATTGATTATTATTTTCATAGAAGTACAATAAGCTGTTAATAAACTTTTAGCAACATTTTACTTGGAAAAATAATTATTCCTAATCCGATTATTAAAAAGAATATGTAAGCACTGAAATTTTGCATTCTTATTGATGTTCTATACTTCTAGCCTGTATTTCTAACTTTCAAAAAGAATTAATACATTTGCTTGCTTTGATGTTAAAACCTAGAGATCAGCCATATACATAATTAATTCACAATAGCTAAAGCATTATGGCCATCATTAGAACCAAACTGCGTTCTATTATGTTTATCGTATTTTTGTGAAACTAACAATACGTAAGGTATACTAATCAAAAAAGGTTCCTATTGATCTTTAATTCCCGGGAAACGGAAAATCGCGAGATGTTTTTCATTTTTTGAATCTCCATTTAATAACTAGCCGGGAACAGGGCCCACTAACCACAATAAATTTTAAAATTATTATATATTAAATTTATTACATATATAAAAATGGTAAAAACACAGAAATATTTCATTCTTATTTCTGTTCTTCATTTTGAAATAAAATTATAGTTTTAGCCTATAAATGATTCCATCAAAAAAATTAATACTTTTGCTTGCTTTGATGTTAAAATCTAGAGATGAATCATATATGTAATTTATTCACAAAGCTCATTCGATCATTACGACCATCATTACAAACAAATTTCGTTATATTATGTTTAACGTATTAAGTAAGGAAGGTATTCCAATGAAAAGAAGTTTTTATTGATCATTAATTCCCGGGAAACGGAAAATCGCGAGATTTTTTTTGTTTTTGATTTATTAACTAGCCGGAAACAGCGCCCACTGACCACAACAATTTTTATAATAATAATAAAATTATAAATAATATATAAAAATACATCTCGATTAATTCATGCAAAGAGCTGTCGCTCCAGCATCTATTGTATTTATTTCAAGTTTAATATTTACTCTAACTATCAGAGCTAATCTTGTATGACTTACAGCTCTCTGTAGTCTGTAGTATTACATAAAACAAATTCTTTGTTTAAAACTTATATATATGTACGCGTATTTGCATCTCGTAAAGTTTACAAAATTATTAACCATTACAAAAGAAGCGATGGCAAAGCTTCTAATACACAACCTTTTCAACACATTATATTCGTCTGCTCTCGAAATGATTCAAAATTTTTTGCTCGGCTTAAACTGCACAAACGTTGATTCGAAATATACTTATTCCACCAATAACGAGATGAAAATGTTTTTGTGAGGAGTTTGCTTTGTACGATATAGAAAAATAAAATTACAGATTATATAATATAAATTTAATGTGATCTATATAAGAAATTCTTTGATATGTTTTACCTCATAAAACACTTCTTTTAGATTTAAATGAAAGAATTTACCCTTCATGTTTATGCTTTAAAACGCGCGCTTCTATTCATCCGCCTTTCTTATTTTATTTCTAGCGAGTTTAAATCAAAACACATAGTTTTAAATTATTTCATTTAACGAATATGAATATGAAAAGATATTTTTTTCGCATTCTAAGCGAGCCTTCATGATGATCAAAAATTAATTAAATTTTAATTGAATCGAAGAAATTTCATTTAATGCAAATTTTTATTTGAAAATTATTAAGTTACATAATAATTTCGTATTTTGCAGGATAGGTAGGTGTGCTAGCGCTTTTCTACATTTCATGATATTATTCTATTTATATGATGTGTAAGTTTTTCAATTTATATCGGTGCATACTTACGGCACCTTCACCATGCACATCACACATCTTTTTGTTATTAATATTCAGTTATTTTCTTTTCGGAAATTTAAAACTTTTCACCATCTTCACTATGTCCTCAAATAAAATTTAGTGAATGTAACTGAATAAATATAAGTTAAGAATATTAAGAAAAGATAAGATAACAATATCATGAAATATAGAAGGGTATTAGTATCGGTTAATTATAATTAATTACTTATTCGCAAAATGCGTAATTACTTTCTACCCAATCCATTATATATGTATTTATTATGAGATGAAATCGTATAATAAATTTTTTATATGTAAATTAACAGTTATTTACGTTATAAGGCAGGTAAGGGCGGTTTTACAGTCGCCGAGTAGGCGTGCATATACGAGGCAACTGTAAAATAGCACTTGCCTGCCAAATAACGTACAATATTTTTCATGTCGACAAAATATTTAAGAAAAATTAAACGTTTTACACTTAATGACGCAAATGACAAATAAATATTACTGAGAAGCAATTTTATTATTTACAAGTTGCTATCATGATCAATATCCATAGCATCACTAGACATACAATTTTTAGAAACGTCAAAATTGAAAGTTCGCAAAACGTAAAATATAGTTATAAAATCAGTTAATTTTCTGAAGATAAACTAGTACGTTTATGACAATCAATCATATATCATTGATAATAGTTTCAACCCGTTCAATTCTCAAGTTAGAAATATGCAACCACGTATGCACCTAATCTGGTATCTTTTGAAATTAAAGGTTGCATTCCTTATTTTACCTGCCTAAGCATTTTTTAGTTTACTAGTTTACCTACCGCTAGACGGTGATAGAGATGTACATATGTAAACAAGGCGAGTAAGGACGGAGGCATGTAAATACATTTTTATAGCATGCTTTAAAAAGGTTTTTCAGTTTATTTTATTTAAAAACGTTATCTTGTTAATCGAAATGTTTATTCGCTGAGAATAAAAGTGGTTTTGAGAAAAAATGGAAAAGCATTTTGCAAAAATAAACAAAGTGAAATATATCTATGTCAAAACGTCTATTAAATAGATTTTTGCATACCTACATCATAATACGACCTGCTTCAAAGCGGAAACGCCTAATTGTATATATTATATAGTTACAAATCAAATTGAAAGTAGGGATTATTTCATTTTGATACCGGCAAATGAACAATGGTATGAAGAACATTACACTTCATGTCGGAACAAATATCGTTCCAGATTTCCTATGCAAGAGAGAAATATAGAAAATTGAATTTTCCTCCTAAAATGTGGAATCGCACATTCGCTCGATAGTACAAGCAAGGGCATGGACCTTCAATTAAATAGACCCGAGATAGATCAAACAAGGTTTGCGCCTATTCCAAAACTATCATTCAAACGTAATTATTTTATTTTACTTTTAATATGTATTACACATATTATTGAAAAATCATTTTATTATAAATATAATAATAGTAGATTGATATCTTTCGACAATAAGTCATCATGAAGACTTGTCGTAGAGTTTGTACATTTCATAACTTATATTGACAACTATCGATCACAAATAAATTTTACAATTATTTCTTGTTTGATAAAAATAATCCCAGTAAATTTGAAGCGTTTAATTAAAACGTAATTATTTTATCTTACATTTTATACTTCACATTGTTGAAATCAGAAAATTATATAACATTTACTGGGAAATATAATTTACAATATATAATAGGCGGACTTATTTCGTCTATAGGTCATCGTCAAAATCTGTCATAGGTAGATCATACAGAGTTGCAATAAACAAATTTTACGATTATTATTAATTGGATTTTAGGTTTTATAATACGCAATATCGAATCAATAAAATAGCACTTAGTTGGAATCATAATATTATATAAAATGTTTATATGTGAACCGCAAAGAGTTGCAATAAACAAATTTTACAATTGTTATTCGTTGAATTTTACATTTTCTAATACACAATTTTGAAGCAACATAATAGCATTAAGTTGAATGAAATCACGAGATTATATAAGCTTTATTGAGAAATGAGATGCGTTATAGATGGATCATCGGGTTGCAATAAACACATTTTACAACTATTATGTATTGGATTTTAGATTTTATAATACGCAATGCCAAAGCATAATAGCTCTAGGTTGAAGTTGAATTATATAATATTTATTTAAAAATGAAATTTACAACATTTTCTAAGCCGACGTAGTTTTCTATAGCTTATTGTCAGAGTCCATCATAGATGGATCGTAAAGAGTTGCAATATACAAATTCTACGAAATAACATAACAATATTTCGAATCACAAAATTATATAAAATTTATTGCAAATGTGATTTAGAACAAATTTTGATCCGACGTATTTTTCTATAGCTCATCGTCAGAGTCCATCATAGATGGATCGTAAAGAGTTGTAATATACAAATTTTACGAAGTAGCATTAAAAACATTGGATTTTTTTCAAATAAAGAAAAATAAACGTTTTTTGCCCACTCCCACGCGGTTTATTTAATTTTCAATAATTATATTGTAACAAAATGATATAAAATTGATTAAAAATGGAATTTGGAATAAATTGTGAGCCGACGCGTTCTTTCAATATATCATCTTTAAGTTTTCCTCTAGTGTTTTTATATATTTATTTAACAATTTTTCTAAACTCTATAAATCACAAAGAGTTCGCAACAAATAAATTTAATAATTATTTCCTGTTGAATAAGTTGATTATAAAAAATAATCCCATTATATAATAATTAAATTTTTATATTTGAAGATAAAATAAAAAAATATAATCCGGTGTAGGGTTGTTTAACAATATTAACTTGTTTAGGAAACAATAATGAAAAGTTGTACAAACAGAAAAGATATTCTATCTGTTCACGTCTGGCTGAACTACAAACCTGTGCTATTATCGACTGTTGCTGGCAGTCCATTGGTCAGATGATGCTTTTCAGCAATCTCCTACAATTTTTTCTCATTTTATGCGAACACTATTTTAATGAAGAGCATTTATTGAATTGTTTTACTCGGCTGTCACGCAAATGTATTATACGTATATAGCATATAGGTATCGTTCAAGCACTTTCGATTGTATTTCGAACGCAGCTATAGATCTATCTACAATATATGCATAAAAATTTGTTGAAAAAAGATTTTTTCCATACTTTTTCCTTTTCACGAATTACGCTCAAGTCGATTTCTACTTGAAAACTAACTTTTTCACCTAATTTGACAACGTTTTCTTGCAAACTTTTCCACGACTTGAATTATTTTCGCATTTACTTACTACATGCGTTTTATGCAAAAGCATTTTGTTGCAATAATCCATAATTAGCGCTTAACTAATTTAAAATAATGCAATTGTTTTAATATACAGGATTAATATATAAAATTAATTTGAGCATTTAATTACTTATTATTGATATTCAATTAGCTGATAATTGAATATTGATAAATATCGTGTAGCAGCCTTTTGTGCAGGTGTTAATGTGACGTTTACATTTTAAAATGCTACTACAGAGAGGTTTTAGATATTGATTTCTTTAGTAGGACTTCATCAGAATACTTTTTTTCTTCTCGCACTTGAAAGAATAATATGAAATTTAAATTTAAAATTAAAAGAAAAACTGAATGCATACAAATACATATACAATAAAAAGTTTTTTGAGGGTATGCGTGAAACTTTAAAGCTTCCTAATACAATATAAAATTTTTAACAAACAACTTTCTACATTTATAATGTTGCAATTTTTAGAACAAAATGTAACAAGTTGCTTAGTTTTTAATGACTCAGCTTATAGAATAAATGTTTATGGAGTACTTTAATAAATAAACTTTTATGTAAGTTACACCAGTATTAATTTATATTGTATCATACATATAATAAAAAATCATATACAATGATGATAATAATAATGCAGCAAGCCAACACTGCCAACCAAATTAAAATTAGATAAAAATTCATTCATTTTCTCCAAAATCAATACATAAAACGCGTTCAAGGAACTACCTTTCAAATGTGTTTCATATACATTGTATATACCATATATATATATATATATTGTATTGTATATATACATATATTTCGCACACGTTGACAATGACATTATTAAAAATATGATGCAGCATTTATTTATTTCAATTAATTAATTGAAAAACCTAATGGAATATTAAAACTAAATGTTTTATTGATTTCCAAATCTCCAAAGTTTATCGAATACCAGTATGCAAATTATTTCAAATATGTATACATGAAGCTGATGTTAATCAATACGCAATCTTTTTCGAAGAATTTTCTCAAAAATATTTCATGTAAAATTTTGCATTGGACCACATTCTGTACGAAATCAAATGAATTGTTAAATGAATTTCATTCGATTAATATTGTTATTTTAATTATTCGTTTAATGTGATGAGTTGTGTGGTTCATTATGATGGATATATTAAACACATATTTTCATTAGCTGTTAATCCTGGCAATTTGCATAAATACATGGAATAAATAAATTTGTATTGGCGGATATTTCAATTTATTTTCTCCGGCAGTCGGGACGAAAGCCTAGCGCTTTAAGTTAAGTACTGGCCTACTTTTAAAACAACTTAATTTGCAGTACGTACATTTTGAATAGTTTTCTCATTTTAATGCTAATAAAATCCCCAAGCAAGCACAAAAATAGATTTTTCGAACGTATACGTATCATAACATAACGTAACGTATTGAAAAATTATTATAGACAGGGTAAAGGCTAAACCAATAAACTTTCTTATAAATTTTCATTATAATATTGTAATTTATGAAATTTGAATAAAAAGATATTTCGTGTGACATGATTAAAAGATGGAAGAACGTCTTGGTGAAATTCGTAAGCCTTTTAATGAACACTACGTTAAATACGTTAAATTACATTTCTTGCCGTCATTTGTGTGGATCAAAATAAAAAAGAATTAAATTCGCACTATATTTATCAACCGTTAATCCCAGCAATTAAACGCTAAAAATTGCAGCAACGTTATAATTTATAATTAAACGAAGGCGTTTTATGAAAACGAGCTAAATGTTAAATGTTTGCTTAGCAAGAAAAAAATATCTATGCATATATGTTACGTGGTGGTGCATTAGCGGAGTATGGTATCAAATATAATTTGAATTCTCACACGTTGTTACTAAGCTTTTATAGAGTTGATTCATTTAACTTAACGAAATAATCCATGTGATTGTGGCAAATTTAAAGCATGTTCCGTATTCGAGGATTTAAATATACTCTATGGATTACTAGAATGCTCGTAATGTGTTTGAACAAATGAAAAATATAATCTAATATTCTCCAAGATTGTGTTGATGCGCAGACAGACCGCAGACAAGAGACAACAGACAGATCAGCGCAAATCAATTTAATTCCAGTTGATAAAAATGTTTATCAATTAATAACAGTTGTTTTTTTTTAAATTTGATTAAAATGAATAGTAACCGCAGAGTGATAGGTTTATTCGATTAATCAAATTCTTTGTTTAAATGTGAATGGAATAAAAATGGTTGCACATTTGTAACATACACACTTATCTTTTTAATTTCTATAAAGCTTTGATAAGTTATTTTGTTACAACATATATATTTTGGAATAAAAATGTCTTGAATGATAAATGCGTAAAGATATTATGTAGAAAACATTTGTTGACTAATACCATTAATTTATATGTATATAAAAATGATAAATAGTTTGTTTTTTCTGTCTGCGAGTAAATCAAAAAGTGAAGAGTGTGCGACAGGATAATATTATCGTATAGTATTTGTAAAATGTTGGAATATGAGCAACTGCGCGATTTGTAAAATATAGTACATATATGTAGTAGATGTTGAAGGTCTTTTTTTACAAAAATACTGAGTAAGAAAGTTGTGGCGGGTAGTTGTGGTGTTATACGGACGTCTCGGCACTTTCCATCTCGGCAATAGCCAACTCGGCACCAGCTAACTCGGCGATAAGCCATTTCAAAGTTGAGCCATCCGACGATGAGCCACTTCGGCACACGTCACTTCCGCGTCAGTCCAATTCGACACCGGTCACTTCGGCGCGGACGACACATTGCGTTTTTAACTGGACGACATTCTATTTGACAAAGTCGGTTTGCCGACTTTTGCTGCATTGTCCTTTAGCGACTTTGTTATTCGTGTTAGCTGGATCGAGCGTGCTGTAAAAAGATGGGCTAAAAGCATCAGACCTGGCAGGCGAGGTGGCTAAAGCTGCAGGCTCACAACGGCCGGGTCCTTTTGGCGCAGGCCTGAAAAAGCTTGAAGGCGGTGGTAGCTTTATACACATCGTGTGCACATGTCGCCACACTTTGGGCACGCACGCCACACTACCACCCACGCGCGTAATTTAGTCGCCACCGCTTCAGGTGAGTATACATGTGTACGTAGTATACTCGTACTCTAGGTCAGTGACCGATCAGGCGCGCTTCTCATTTTCCTTTTATCCACTATAAATTTTATTTTCCAATCATATTCGCCAAGGTCAAATATATATATATCTATATATAGTATGTATGTGTATATATATATATATCTGTGTGTGTGTGTGTGTGTGTGTGCGTTTCCAATAATAAAGCTGTTTGACCTCTGACTTATGTGATTTATTAGCTGATTTCCTGCACTTGACGCTTTATTCTCTCTTTGTATTAGCCGGACTAGCGAAACTCACCGGGATCGCATACTTATTTATTTTACACGAGCACTGTGCAAACAGTCCTCATAAATTTCATACATTTTATCATAGTACGCTAACTTTTAAAACAATTTACCTCTAATAAATACGATATACCGTATATAACTAGAATATTATCACGCAACGAAATACGAAACTATCAGCATTTTATTCAATTTACATCTTTTAAACAACATAACATTTATTTACATATAAAGTATTCTGAAACGTTCTTTGTAACATCAGCAAAACCAATTTTAAAGCTACTACTTCAAAATCGTTCTAAGTAAACACAGACTTTTGTACGGCGCGCTTGTCATTTTTTTTTCTTATACGTTACGTTATCGTAGATGATTGTTACAACAATCGACGACGACGACGACGACGATATACGTGTATGTGTGCTTGCTACTGTTGAAAAGTATTCGGAATTCTTGTCATAATGATGCAGTAATAGTACGTGTATTGTGTATAGTTAGTTGTAAGCAATAACCGATGTAGTAGTAAGCGTAATTGTGTGTGCGTACAACTCATAGTATTGTAGTAGTAACGCTAATAGTATTATAGTATATAGTATAATATTCGTTTTACCCCTCTAACAGTCTAACTCAATACGACGAGAATACAAAAGCGAATGAAAGTGAAACTGTTTTATAAATTTCTTCAACTAGAAATAAACTCGTTCCATTTTAATTATCTCGTATCGTTTAATATAAGAAAAATTGCTCTACCTTTAAATAACACATTAAAGTTAGTTTTGAATTATAAAGGATTATTTTATTATAACATTGCTCGACTATTTATGACTCAAATGAGAGAGTGCAGTTAAAATAAATTTCACTCCTAGTTTAATTAAATAGTCTAAAGTCCTGCGGCTTATTTAAAATATGAAAAATTAATAAAAGTTATTTTATTCAGGTAATAGTGCAACAGGTTTGTGTGTACTGAATACAAAATGATATAGCGGGCTCATAACAGAATGGTGGATAGATACCATAATATTAACCATATGGAAGAACCGCGTTCTAGACCAAGGTATAAATTGAAATTCTTTTATCTAATTTTGTTTCCTCATCACGAGTTGTTGTAGATGGGGAAGTTTAGCAAACGAACGCGCTTTATTGGATCTTATAGACGTCGAACATACAACACATTTAAAACCTACTGCTCTAACTCTTGCTCCTGTAAATGCTAACATATATTCTCGAAGACACTCCGCACATTCATGTCCTGTCACTGAAGAAAAAATATCATCGGTTGTATTTACAAATTTATTTTTATTTTAACGTACTTACTTATAAATGTGTTCATTTTGTGTCTTGCTATATAGATACCACCACCAGTACCATTGCGCCCTCCAGCAGTACCGAAGCGTACATATGTACCACCACAAGTCAAACAACCTGCCCCAACAACTGTATCCCATAACCCTCCCATAACAATAACCACCAATTCCATATGCCATATAACAGCAGCAACAACAACAACAAAACCACCACCTATACCTCCGACACCACGTACACGTCCTCTACCGCCGGTTCCTCCAGCACGCAGATCCAATCCAAATTCCCCAAACTATTTAACAAAACGAACAAATGAGAATAGAAATGCAACGACATCGGCGGCGACATCAGCTGCAGTGGCAGTGGCGGCCGCAGCAGCAGCAGCAAAGCAGCTCAACAAACCTGTTGCATCTGCGTTTGAATTTAACAATAAACTTGCTCAAGAATATAGTAGAGTACCTACAGCACCTCCTCCAACGTCAACTCCAAAGCCTTATCATAAACCTCAAGTATCTCCATCACCTAAAAGTTCTCAAGTTGCACAATGTAATAACGCAAAAATATCGATGCGCCAGGACTCGAGTGTGTCTAGCGATAGTTTCAGTCAAACGTCATCACCGAGTTACACAACCAAAACAATGGAGACCCCACTTCTTCCTCCGCGCACTCCAATTAGACAAAACGGTGTTATTCACAAAATGAAACATTTGGAAGATGACAGTGGAAATCCGACAATAACAAAGAGTGCCTCTACTCCTGCCAGTTTGCAAACAATTGTAAGATTCCAGAATGGATCAAATATGTCTTTACACCATAGGGTAATCACAACGCAAACAATTTCAAGGTTAAATTGTTTAACTAATTTCGAATCTTTTTTTTTCCCGAGTTCAGATTATAAAAGATATGAGACGTCCGTCTAGTCATTACGTTAGACGCGTTCGACTACGCTTTCGTATTGCACAAGTGGTATTAAATGCGATCGCCTTACTGGCTATCGGTGGAGGCATGGCCGCATATTTTAAAGGTTTCAAATAATATTTTTAAGCAAAGTGTTTGAATAATCGATTATATCGAGAAATAAATTTTAGCTTATCCATTGGAAATCCATATTGTAAGTAATGCAACGGTGAATACAAGCAACGTTACTCCAATTGTTATATATGAAAAACCCATTCCAAATCCAGCCCCTGGTATTTGTTTACCAGTCATAGTTAGTTTCTGTCAGCAGCATAAGGTGCCCTATAATTTTACTGTATTTCCAAACTTTATGGGAAACTTTGGTCAGCCCGAAGCACAACAAGAATTAGAAGTGTACGATGCTGTTGTAGATGTTCGATGCTACGAACTGTCGGCATTATTTTTATGTTCGGTTTTTGTACCAAAGTGCGGTCCGAATGGTCTAGTTCGTCCGTGTCGAAGCTTGTGTCATGGTAATTTAAGACAAACTATTGGAAAATATTTCAAGCACAAGAATAAGCTAACAAGCTTTATTTCTCTTTTTTTCTCATAGAAACGAAACGGCGATGTGGATTTTTTCTGGACGTTTTCGGTCTAGAATTTCCGGATTATTTATTGCAGTGCGAGTATTTTCCGGAAAGTGCTGATCCCGATGTTTGTGTCGGTCATCATGAAGTGAAAGCGGCAAAACTTCGAGCGGCACGTCCAGGTGGGTAAATCTAAAAAATCGTATCAACTCGTTAGTCATGCATGCATTCACTACATACGTATAGATATATGTATATTTACCTTCTACGTTCTTCTATGTTAAATGTTCAAGTCTGTCCAAGCGGATTTCAATGCGATGATAAAAGATGCATTCCTAAAGATTGGCGATGTGATGGGCACGTGGATTGTCAAGACCAATCCGATGAATCGAACTGTGACATATGCGGTCCGGGAATGATTCACTGCGGAGAGAAAAACTGTATGTCGCAGGAGAATATGTGCGATGGGAAAGTGAATTGTGCTTGGGCTCAGGATGAACGTAATTGTTGTACGTAAATAAAAGTTGTTTGTTATTTCAACAAATATTTAGGGAACATATTGTAGTGAGATTGAGCGAACGGAATGGTGATGAAGGTCATGGTCAGTTGGAGATTTTTCGTCCTGAACAAAAACAATGGGTGCCAGCTTGTGTTGCTCATTGGGATCAAGCCACGTCCGCTGATTTAATATGTTCTTTACTCGGCTATTCGTAAGTAATATATTCAATTATACATATATGTGTACCTATACGTGTATATATGTATACGTGTATATGTGTATATACAATATTTTATACGAGTATATCGTGAAAACGTGAAATAAAATTTGTGTGTAACATCGCCGGAATATTTTAAAAGTTGTGCCGCTCTTTTCTATAGAAATTCGAGCGGTAGTCGATTATTACAAGGCATTGATATGAATATTGCGCCGCCAATACATGAAACAACGACGTTTTGGAAGATGCATCAGAACAAACCACCGAAAAACATGATAAAAGAGTTTGGTTCGTGCAAGGGAAAATCTTATCCGACCGTCGACATCAATTGCACTAACTACAGTATGTAATATAAATGTAAATTTCTACAACAATGTGCAAACATATCTACCTTGCAGTTTGCGGGAAAATAAGAAATCCTGCGCAGCATCGTAGCAAGAGGATAATTGGCGGCATTGCGTCCCGACCTGGAGACTGGCCCTTTTTAGCTGCTTTATTGGGTGGGCCTGAAGAGATATTTTATTGCGCTGGAGTTCTTATTGCTGATCAGTGGGTTCTAACAGCGTCTCACTGCGTCGGCAAGTAAGTAAAATATTTCAATAAACCATTTGAAATATAGAGCGTTGCGCTAACTTAATGTATAGCCATACGGACGTAACTGGGTGGACAATACAGCTGGGAATAACTAGAAGACACGCACATTCATTTTACGGTCAGAAAGTTAAAGTGAAGCGAGTTGTTCCACATCCAAAATACAACCTAGGCATAGCACATGATAACGACGTTGCTCTGTTTCAAGTAAGCGCATTATTTATTTCTTCCACTAATACTACACAAACCAATATTACCAAACCAATATTTAGTACATGTATGTATGTTACTATAACATATTATAGAATATTATTTATTACTTGTTTTATATGTATACATATAGCTTTCTTCACGGGTAACGTTTCATGAGCATTTGTTGCCTGTATGTCTACCTCCTGCAAATAAAGAGTTAGAGCCGGGCACTTCCTGTACAGTTATTGGCTGGGGGAAAAAAGAGGACACAGGAAGTATGATTTTATTTTCATTTCATTCAGATTGAGAAAATTAAATTCCATTTTAATTTAGTGTCTGAGTACGCACCAGAAATAAATGAAGTTGAAGTTCCTGTACTTGACCGGAAACGATGTAACGAATGGTTGGAAAATCGGGACTTGAATGTCACCGATGGAATGATTTGTGCGGGCTACGAGGAGGGCGGCAAAGATGCATGCCAGGTAAAATTTTCCTTTTCATTATATGTATACGTACATACGTACATACGTACATACGTACATACGTACATACATACATACATACTTGGTATTATATACTTAGTCTTAATCTTCGTTTCGTTTAGCATAAATTAGTAAACGCGTATACGAGTTTGTAATGTGTGTGTGTGTGGTGTGATAATTGAACTATAGCCTTTAAATTACGGAGTGATAATTTTAAGAGTAAAATTGGGAATTATTCCTAAAAGAGCGTTAAGGCCAAGGTCAACCTGGATTATTTGTATGCTGTAGTGGGGTAAGAGGAAGCAAAGAGATTTTGCTGCTACTGTGCGCGTGCTCTTTTCCAGAGTAATTCCTACGAGCATAGCTGAAGGCTGAAATTCAGGCATGTAGTTTATGTAGCCCTTGTGCACGGCTGCACGAGGATAATGCACGGTCCCTTCAATTTGTCACTTGTAACGATGTCTATAAATAATAATTAAAAAAAAAAGGCAGCAAATAAAAATGCAAGTACGCGAAGATGACTACGACGTGTACAATAGATGAAAGAGAATAATACAAAGTAGCAAATGAGAGAGAGAGAGTAGAAGAACAAGTATGTATGTATGTATGTATGTATGTATGTACGATGTTTGCATTTTGTGCAGGGAGATTCTGGAGGTCCACTGCTTTGTAGAGACGACGAGGACAACAATCGTTGGTTCGTGGGAGGTATAGTTAGCTGGGGCATTAAATGCGCTCACCCTCAACTTCCTGGTGTTTATGCTTACGTACCTAAATATATTCCTTGGATCTTACAACAGATGCAAAATTTTACAGATTAGATTTAGATGATAAAACTTATCAGTTAGGTTCTAAAATCAACGTTGACAATAATAAGAATAAACTTCAATTATCCAGACAATAATGATATCATGAGCGGTACAAATTATACACGGTACAATTGGTTTTATAAGTCATTTCTACATAATGATATGATATATAAGAAAGTTAGAACTAAGCACTGTACAAACATATATCTTCTAGTCAGTTGCATTTGTTATAAGGTATTGTGGATACCCCACCACAATCCAGCTACGCACAATTTCTAGAATGATCCTATAGTGATAACTCGTGACAATTCACCTAGTGTTCGAGCGGACCGCTACTTATATGTGATCTGTTTATACAGCTGTGTCATATACATATACATATGCTAAAAGTTACTACAGGCTTTAGCTTAGAAAATATTTCCTATAGTCCTTCGACAATAATCATAAAGCCTGAAGAAACTTTTGCAGCGCTTACATATATATATTTTATACCCTTAGAAAGAGAAAGAAATGATCATAGTTTTCTATAGATTTATAATGATGTTATCTAGTGTCTATATTACGCGCAAAACCAAAACCAAACGGATCTTAATCATTTGCCCGTAATGTTGAAGAAGATCTTAGTAAATTAATATAACTATAAACAAACGTTTATTAACTATTACTAATACTAATACTAATACTAATACTGATACTACTACGTATGTATTAACTATAAACACAAAAACACACAGCCACTTACACACATATACATATTATTCATATTATTGATGAATACACACACGCACACACACACACACACCCCTACACACGTATCTAGTAGATGATCTTTAGAATATATTATACACACGTAATATGTTCTAAGAGAAATGCAACATTACAGAATTAAAGCAACATATCGCATTGATTGAAGTGAATCAGATGTCGTCGACACAAAAAATACATCGAAATACACATTTCATTTTCAAACGGATGTATTATCATTCACATAATTCTACGTGCCACTTCCTCTATTATTCATACGTTTCGTTTTTTCTGTTTTTTTTTTTCACTTTTTTGACCTTTTTTACACACCTCTCTCCCTTTTCCCGCTCGCTTTCTCTATCTCTCTACATTTAAAAATATTCATATATAACATTTTTCAAACAAAAAATTGGCAAACATTCAAACTAGGACAGATTAGATTTTCATCAAAAATCAACTTTGTGTCAAAAATCGTATCAGAGATAATCCCCCCTTAGCAGAGTCAACACAATTCCTAAATCTAATCTAGCTTACGACACCTTTGGATAAATTGACGAAATTTGTGAACATTTGATATTCGAATCCAATTTGATTTCAACAATTTTCTTAGTTTAATCAAATTGAAAACCATTTATTTGAAACAATGTAACAATTTTACGCTAATGTGGTAAGTGAGATAATTCAAACTTGATGAAATTTTGTTGCATGCATCAACGGTAATGAACTTACATACTCGTATAGTAGGCATTATGTGATCCGATCGAGAAAACCAAAAGCAAAAACAAAAACAAAAAGAAAAACTAAAAGAAAATAGTCTGGTTTCGGCGCTAAATATTGTGACATGTGTGGGCAATCAAAACGCAGAAGTATTATATCATAAATGTTATATATTCTTGGCTCACATGAAAATTTATATTATATAAATGTTATGAGTATTCTGATTGACATATCTATTTATATAAAATCAGAAACAAACTACTGTTAAATTATATATCAAATATATATTATAAAAAAAATGAAGCAAGTGATACTTTTTACATTCAAAAAAACCACGTGTCAAAATAAATTATTAGACAATAAATATTATATAATTATATACATACATATATTAATATATATTAAATTTTACAAAAAAAAGAGGAAGCTTTCATGTGAGCTTAGCACAAAATTTATATAAGATATTTAAGAGAAAAAAAAGTACATAAATATATAAATTAAAGAAGCAAAATATACATTCCATTCTTTTAGTATCTCATTAATTTAATTATTATTTATAAAAGAAAGTTATTAAGGAAAAAAGCTTTACATCTTATACAAAAAGTATGATGGTTTTTAGTCAATATAAATGGAATGAATTTTTTGCCCTATAAGAGTATACTTGTATGTTAAATTTATATGAAAAAAGAATATTCTTTATTAAAATGAAGAAATACAGAGAAACTATTTTATTAGTAAAGAAGAAAAAACTATAAAGAAGATGTTTCCAATTACGAGTATAGTGAACGAGATTTTATTTAGATTTCTGTAGCTATCGACTCGTTCTTTATGTGTTCCTTGGGCTTTTGCTATAACATTTTTAGACAATAAAAAGAAACAATAATGCATTGAGACAATAACTGGGTCTATATGTGATGTATTGTAAACACAAACAGCATGCATCTGTGCTTCCAGTTACTGCAAATGTAATTACTACTTGTGTTGAAAATGTAGCGAATAAAATGTAATAATTATAAATCGTTGTTATCTTTTTTTTATTATTTTCGATTTCACTCATTCCCTGACTCCCTTTTATTATTACCAATCTTCATTTAATCATTTATATGAAAGAGGGGAACATTCAATAATGTGTATTTGAAGCACTTCACATAAAGAATCTGGTAGAATCGAAGGGTGAAAAACACTTGTTCTGTTTTGTTAAAAACGCAAGAATGAGCTTTGCGTAGTCTTTTTAATTCCACATCAATTATCAATTGATAATCAACAGCAACACAAATGATGGAAGAAAGAAAAAATATATATATAAAACATCTGATTGCTTTTTATATACGTATGTACGTATATGATAGGAAATCAATAGAAATTTCATTAAACGTAATTAATATTTGATTGTTTGTTGTTTGTATCGAAGAATAATAATTAAAGAAGAATTTACAATTAAATAATTACTACAATGGATTTAATTTACTCGCATAAATTAATTTAATAGTAGTAAATTTTCATCACGTAATACCTGATCACCTTTAAAAAGCTAATAATAATAATAATAATAATAATATACGTATAGGTAAGTATTATATTTACATATACACACAAACGTCTACGTACAATATTATGTCTAAGTTAATTATTTATTGTCAAGACCAACGAGTTTATTTCGTCTGGGTGTGAGTTTATTGGCAATAAAGCGTGGCAAACTTTTGTGCCATTCCTAATAATATTATTATAATATATAATAATATAAGTGGTTTATAGTTATTTAAAATCTAAATCTGGAATCGTGCTTAGACATTTAATTATAACAATAATCCAAATACTATTAAACTTTATCTCCCTCATATCATCATTTATGCATTATGATTCATTACCCGAAAATGGAAAAGTTTTTGCTTTCAAGGAAATTTCATAGAGGAAAATCAATAATAAATAATCTTTTAAAATTTTCGCATTATTTTGTATCGTATAGTTTGTCAAGAGCAAGCACAGAACCTGTGACAGGACTAGATGTTATTGCATAATTTTTCACGTTAATTAATTTTATGAAATATTAATCGATCGATGAGCGTCAGTCTATATTCTGGGTTAAGGTAAATTAAAATCAAAATAAGTTTTCGGTCGAGTTAAAAGGTTCACAACCACACATCAACTCAAATTTACATTGAGAAAATAAACAGTTTGCGAAAAGAAATTAATCTAAAGGATTGTTTTCCGAACAATAATAGCTATTTAATGAAGAGATCTCATAAATTGTTTTCTTCAACGAGTTAAATATTTTCTAAATTAATTAAAAGTTGCTACAAAGTACTCGATGTAATGCTTCTTAAAAGATTAAAAGAATTAGTGCAGCCTGATATTTATTGAAAGAACATAATTAACAATACATTATTAACTTTATTACAATTAATTACGAATTAGAACTAATATATTTTAAAGCAAATTGCTTTCATTTATTTTTTCCCCTTCGCCTCAGTCTCTCTTTTTGTCTGTCTCTCTCCCTTCCTCTCCCTCGCCCGATCGAAAATCACTCTCCATTTTAATTAGATTTTGTTTTATTTTTCAGCTAAAATTAAACTGTTGTGGTTTTATTGCATTGCAACAAAACAATTGCTAAATAAAAACCACCTAGTAATTTAATATCACAACTCTATTCAATACTAACACTCATTTCAGATTAGTTTGTTTTTTTATTACATTTAGCAACTATATTTTTTTATTCCTCTCTTATATTGTAGAACACGTTAACAACAAACATCATTTGATAACAGACTTTGACTATTATTATACATATATTGTAGGTAACTTTAAACTAGCTGATACTTAATCAATATTTAGTATTTTTATCATAAGAACAATAGCATAAGTGTATAATCATTTTTACAAAGACAAATTTGAAGAAAAGTGTGTTTCATTAGTGTGTGTGTGTGATTTGACATGCATTGTTCTAGAATTTAATAACATTTTCAATCAGGAAGCTTATTCCACTGCTTTAAGGTATGTATTATACGTTCCTGTTCATTTTATCATAGCTTATTATTAAAATATTATCAAGTAATGAAATTGAAGTAAATAATCAATACGCTTAATTAACATTAAATAGGTAGTGCTAGTCTACAGAAATATTGTTTTTGCTATTTTTTAACTCTTCATTTAAATAAAATCAATAACAAGTAAGAAAACAAATATTTTGACAAAGGAATTTTAAAGATATTGAATTTATTACTTTGCTTGCAATTGTCGAATTATATCGTTCCAATTGGCTCGTCACTTTGACCCCAAGTCCACTTTTGTGAATTAATTCGATGTATAAGCGATGGATCGTATTTAACGTTTTAAAAAGTGTCGTGTTATTTAAAAAAATAACAAAAACCATATTTCTGAAAATCGACAGCTGTATTTAAGAAATGTAAACTTACATTATTGTAGATTTACTCGTGTCAACATGGTTTGTGGCATTATGTGATAATATTTTGCAAGTTCAATTATAATCTTAATTTAATTAAATTAAATGTAACGAATTGTTCATAATACTTGAGCTAACTACACCGAACTGTTTTAAAATTGGCTTTTTTTCTAGGAATTGTTGTTTCACAGATAAATTTGTATATTTAAAAATATATAATAACACTGGAAAAAAAACTGTGAACTTTGTGCTGATTAATTGCAATCAAAATGATATGTATTTCTATGATTTGTGATAATTATAACAGTTTTGATGGAAACCTATTGTAATAAGTTCGGTTACATGCCTATTACATTGAATTTCTATTAATTAAAACGTAACTGTATGAAATAATATAATGGATGGGTTTGGACTTTCTAAATGTCATAATTTCATAACTACTTTTTTGCACGATTTTATAAATCGAAATTGTCATTTTTTTTATAGAAAAAAAAACGTATAAATCGAAAAATATGCAAAGAAATCATAATGTTTATGTTTGTCGGAGAAAATTAGTTTCATAAAATTAAAATCGTTGAAGATAAATCTTAAAACTATTTATTAATAACAAAGTTTTACTAATATTATAAAATATGTTGTTAAACGTAAATTTAAATTAAAATTAATTTAAAACTCGTTGATGTTGCCGTCGGTGGGTGAACCGTAATGATAATATTTATAAATTGAATGACAGAACAAATTGTTGATTCACAAGAAAAATTTTTATTAAAAATGAAATAAACATTTACAAAATCGTCAGAGGTCTACATAATTAAAAATTGAATGATGGAACAAATTGTTGATTCAGTCCTGATGATGACCTCTGGTCGAAATACATTGACGTTTTTGTAAAATTTTATTTCATTTTTTATAAACATTTTTCTTGTGAATCAACAATTTGTTCAATTTTAAATTATTAAGATTAATTTAACTACTATTATCAATAGCACTAACTTTGATCACCAAGAACCGAATTTTAGAATGAATGATGATAAACTGCGATTACAATTACTAATTATTTACAAGAAAATGGATAATTTGCAGATTTTCAAGAAATTTATAAGAATTGTGTCGTCAAAATTCATTTGTCATAAACATTTCAAACTTTGTGTTGCAAATATCACTTACAGGACAGGTATAATACGATCTATTATGTAAATAAAGTTTTTGTAGTATAATACAGTAGAATGATTAGCAAAACCGTGTAAAACTAAAAACGTATAAAAAATGTATCACGTATATCGGTGGATAGGTGTATATTTTTTGCCGTCGCTTGTTGAACTATAATGATAATAATTAAAATTGAACGATAGAACAAATTGTTGATTCGCAAGAATCAGGATGTTCTAATGATGACCTCTGGTCGAAATGCATTGACGTTTTTGTAATGTTTTATTTCATTTTTAATAAAAAATATTATGTCAATCAACAATCTGTTCTATCGTTCAATTTTAATTATTAATATATTTTTTCATCTTACACGATGTTTTTAAGTGGTAGAGCATATGTTTAATTTTATCATATATTGCATGTATTTTTAGACGATTTTCTAGGGACTTATCTGTCGTGAAAAACTACAGTTGGGTGTAACACAATATTGATGTATTGTTGTATGAAATACGAACAATAAACTATCTATTTCGTAAGAAAAGCAAAACATTTTTTGATTTCTAATTTTTAAAAGGGGTTGGATTATGCGAACGCGAATTAGGTCCCATCGGCTCCTCAGCTTGCTACAATAAAAACTAAATCAAAAAGGTTTTCAATCCGAATACAGGAAAATTTGTTAGGAAAAATCATACATTATTAAACTATTTTACATATTGTAAATAACAATTTGCAAAGCAAAGTTAAATTTGAATGATGATTTAATAAAATTAAATACAGCAAATTGTTCTAGCACTTGAGCTAAATATTGTAATTAATGTACTCTAGGAAGTGCGAACCACTAATTATAATTAATTTATTTCGAAACTAAGTGGTTGAATTCAAGCATTCATCCAACACAAATAAATTTAAAATAAATAAATGTTGGAATGGAATATTATGTAAAATCATGTAACACTTAATGAATTTATTATTTCTTTGAAATGTACCGGAATTGTTTACTTTATGAATATATTTCATACATTAATAATAATAAAGCAAATACAAATGACTAGTATTTACAATTTGAATTTCAATTACTGTTTCAATTTATTAAAAACATGAAAAAGCTTAAATGATATAAAATGAATATAATCGGTATATGGAAAAGTTAAAGTTGTTAAACTAATTTATCGCGTTATTTTACGATTTCACATACTTTGCTATTTTTAATTGTTGGCTTTTAATTAATGCGCTATTGGATTAATTTGTAAGCGGCTTTCACGTGCTTTACAATTGTAAAAATTATTTAAAGGAATGTCAAATATAATAAAACACGTTATGTGTTGCTTGTCGCTCTTTTTATATTTTATTTATTTAACAGATTTTATTTTGCAAATTGCAGCTAATGTAGCAATTAGCAAAGTTTAATAACTCACAGGCGCGATTTGTTTAGTAAAATTGAAAAAATCAATAGATTGGTTTGTTTTTTTCTGTTATTTATTTAACACATTTTATTTTGCACATTGCAGCTAATGTAGCAATTAGCAAAGTTTAATAACTCATACGCGCGATTTGTTTAGAAAATTTGGAAAAATCAATAGATTGGTTTGCATCTGCTAAACCACATCATACTCCCCCATGCGACACGTGACCTACAATTGCTGACCAATTTGTAGAAACGACCTTGGCAATGCTACGTTTTTACGCACACTTTTACCAAATTCCGATTTAATATGCGATTTTCCGGCACAATCATGTTAACTGCTACTTACTACGATGACTCATTCCCTGCTTCATTATACGCTTTTCTAATTACTCTCTTACTCTCTAATTTTATATTAAATTAAAATTGATGCTAAATTAACTTATTTAATGTTTGCTAAAAGAAATTGTTGCATTTTAGTTTTATTGCTAAAATACCTTTACTGCTTTACCGTGTTTTTTAATAATGGTCAGTTACTTAGGTAAATTTTCTTCCAAATTATTAATTTCCTCAATATTGATTTAAAACAACGCTGAATACCTTTGATTACGATTTACGTTTCATCTTCAGTTAATAAATATGGGATGAAAATGTGCAATTAGTATGATTATCAATAGAAAATCTAATTCTAGTTAAATCGACCAATAAATGAGGAATAAATGTTTGCATTCGCTTAATTACTATCGATACTTTCAATTCCGATACAATACTTGTTTTTCAAAAATATATTATATATCTTATCTATTTACATAATGATAACATTTTTCGTGGAAAACACAATAGGATGATAAATAAAAAATTGAATATATTAAATCGAATCTTGAGCTGTCTTTTCCCCTCTTGAACAATTTAAATAATTTTATCGAAATGCTTTTCTCAGTAAGGCAAGTTGAAATGTTTGACGAAATTGATTATTGTTGCTG
Source organism: Adinopsis sp. GC000173 (assembly GCA_030264715.1). Lineage (NCBI taxonomy): Eukaryota > Metazoa > Arthropoda > Insecta > Coleoptera > Staphylinidae > Adinopsis > Adinopsis sp. GC000173. The sequence goes on along the minus strand of JARJDW010005569.1, from coordinate 4,992 downwards.
GCGCTCTAACTACTTTTATCTCTCATGTCGCAAACATTATAAAGCCGCTTTGATAAAATTTCATATCGTTGAGCCGGGTTTAAAATATAGACATATGTACCGTAGCTAATACAAACTAGACAAAACCTTAATATCGATAAGAAGTATAATAAATTTAATTACTAATATCTAATCAAAAGGGATTTAATTAATCACTTTAAATAGCACATGTTGAGCTGCTGCTGATGTATGGTATGTATCTTTATATCTATGTATACTTAGGTACATATACATACGAGGGTAAATCAACTATTATCTGTAATGTGATTATATTTTTCGTTATTATGGAAGTGCGGTATGTATTAAAAAGTACAAAACACATGTATGAATGATTAAAATCGTTTGATTTAAATCAGTGCTTTAAATCAGATTTAAATCGCATTGATTTAAATCGCAAATGCTGCTGAATTTTAGTGACATAATCTGTAATTATTTTATTTTCTTTGTTTTTTTAACTGATAAAAATACATTTAATACATGTGATACCTGTGATACAAATTCGTAACCTAAAACAAATAAAACACACATAGCCTAAACGGAATAAACGTATAAAAAACTTATTATTATTGTTATTTGTTTTATTGTTACTTTAAGATAATCTCGTTTAATAGATGAATTGCAGAAAAATTAACATTATTTGGACCAAAATTATAAAAAATCAAAAAAATCTGATTCAAATGAAAAAAATTGATTTTTATCCAACCTTGCATGTATGATTCAATTAGTGTTAGGTTTTTAAGCATTTGAGCCAGTCAGGTTGTCTCTTTTGTCGCTGTTTTGCCCTTCCACATTACTGCTCCGCTCCCTGTTTACACCAAGTGAAAGCGTACAGTGAACATTTTTTATGGTGGCAAGGTTTACGAGGAGTCAAAATTTATTCTAGGCTCTCCGTTGAAGTAACACTCTACTTTCGTACTGTACCAAAAGTCTATGATAAATTTCAGCCCGCGATACAACAAACGCAAAAAAAGATCACTAAACGTTGATCTTATAGTGGTGTAAACAGAAAGGGAAGCAGCCATGTTTAAAGGCAAAACAGCGGCAATTGTAACAACCTGCCGAGCTCAAATGTTTAAAAGTTTAAAAATAACTAAACCACGCAAGTGGTCTGTATTTTTCAACACAATTCTGTCATCATAACGAAAAATATAACCACATTGCGGATAATGGTTGACTATGTTCAATATTCCCGTACTGAACCAAAAGTCTATGATGAATTTCAGCCCGCGATACAACTTTTGAATGCAAAGAAAGATCACTAAATGTTGATCTTATTTGGCGCAAACAGAAAGCAGCCATGTTTAAGGGCAAAACAGCTACAATTGAAACAACCTAGCGGGCTTAAATATTTAAAAACCTAAAAATAGTTAAACCACGCATGTGTTCTGCACTTTTCAAGATAGTACCATTATCATAAAATATAACCACATTGCGGATAATAGTTGGCTATCTTCAATATTCCCGTACTGTATCAAAAGTCTATGATGAATTTCAGCCCGCGATACAACTTCTGAACGCAAAAAATGATCTTACTTGGTGCAAACAGAAAGGGAAGCAACCATGTTTAAGGGCAAAACAGCGACAATTGACACAATCTAACAGACTGAAATATTTAAATACCTAAAAATAATTAAACCACGCATATATTCTGTACTTTTCAAGATAGTACTATCACTATAACGAAAAATATAATCACATTGCGGATAATAGTTGACTTACCCTCGTATTATAATGTACGTGTATGTGCAACAACATAAAATATAAAATATTGTCGCTGAAATGTCGAATATTTATTTAGATGTCAATGCTGCTAGATCGTCGAAAAGAAATGTTTGCATATTTTAACATTGTTAAATTGAGAATGACGTGAATATGTAACATTTTATGATAGCTTGCAAATGTGCGAAGGGATGAAAGAAAGAATGAAAGAATGAAAGAAAGAAAGACGAATTTCTCCCCAATACAATATGTATCAATTCGCTTAGAAATTTATTTAATTGTAAACAATATGGTGCAAAAATTATAAGCGCATAAAAACTTTTCTCTCATATTTCTGTACTGTACATACTATATATAAAAAATGAAGTTGAAGGAAATTGCAATTTTCCCGTTTTCTTTGAGCGATTCGCATTGTCAGTTGTAATGCTGAAAAATCGCAATCCAATTATGAATAGCTACCAAACAATTGTACAACTTTAACAATTTCTCAAACTTTCCACTTTGTTAACAATAAGCTATTACACCCTGATCGAAACATATTTAATTTTATCAATACTTGAAACCGGCATTGTTTTGCAATAAAATTTCCTAAAGAAATTTAATCATTGGTCGAAAGGGAATAGTAAAGAAAATTTATTTGAGTGTTTAATCACGGCTTAGGGAAGCGCTTATGGATTTTGGGCATCTTACATCCCTTACATCACTCCACATTCAAAATAGATTTTTTCGATTTTTCGACACTAGTGCTATCTATCAGGAACTTACTTGCAACTCGCACTTGATCAAATACAACGGTAGGGCGCAGCACTTTGCAGTGGTAAATCCACAACACGCACAGCACTAACAGAAAACAATGTTTCGACAGCACGTGCTAAAACTAAACTAATTCAATCAATATAAACATCGATGATATAAATTCCTTTAGATAATCACTTTGCGGAATGTAAGTAAGCATACCTATCCGATAAACATGAATCTAATAAAGAAAATATTTTTCTGCATTTTAGGTTATGTCAAACAAATAATACCGCAACTCTAAATTTCATTAATGCTTAATTATTTAAATAATTTGTTTAGTTTCAAACTACATCTGCAGTGGGATAGATAGCTAGCTCGAAATAGATCGATACGGTTTCTATTAATAAAGAGGGCAATTGAATGTGGCTATTTAAATATACCTTGAATGTTTGTTTACCTTTTTTCGCATACATTTACATAACAGAATTTTTCTGATAATCACTTTCCTTTTCATTAATGTTATTATGATTATTTATTTATAATCCGATTTTATAAACAAAATATATAACGGTTTATTTGCAGAGTAATTAAGCATTGATTTGAATTGTTTTGTTGTTTTTGCAATTATGAATGAGTTTTTTACGAATATTAAATAAAATCATAAAGTGGTGAGTAATACAAATAGTTAATATTATGTAGTTTGATTAAATTACACAGTTTGGAATGGTTATGCAAAGTTGTACAATAGTTTTTATCGCTGTGCATAAATAATTCCATTTCAAATGAATGCAATTAAAACCACATTGTATTTGTAAATGCAATAATAGATTTAAATGTCAGCGACTCGTCAAAAAAATGCGTAAGTAAAAGGCGAATGTTACGTACGGTGAGTGTATTGAAATTTCAACCCTCCGCTGCAATTGTAAACATTTTTTTATAATTGGGGGTTAAAGGGTTTTAAAGTTGTGACGAATTTGATTCAATTAAGGGATTGTACCATTAATATAAATTATTTCAACGCTTTTCTTAATAATTGATAAGTTTGGAGTAAATTCAATAGTGGATTAGAATGCATAATTTGGCTTAAGTACACAACCTAATAATGCCATCGTTAATTGCTGCGCAACACCATTGTCGTATCACGTTCGTTTGCGCATTAACGAACGCAATAAATTTCGTGCAATAAAATCAGCTGCTGCAAGCTAACGCTATTTTTTGCTTACAGAATACTCAAGCTTAAATCACCTGTAGTAATTCCTGACTGATAAGAATTGAATACGTGTTTAATCTCCGCACCAGCAACTGCAGAATTTAGTGCGAAAAACACACTTGCATAGTGAGCACAAGAAAATCTATAAGATTATCCGGTGAGTTCACAGCTATTTAAAAACTAACAATCAGTTAACCGACGATAGTTGGAGGAGCTAATTAAGTAATTACGTTAATTAGTGGGCATGAAATCGAAATTGTTACGTTTAAGTTAGCAATTAACATTGCAAAATATATAATATTCGGTTGATTCATAATTATCCGTTTATTTGAGTACACATTTTTGTTATGAAAACGGTGGAAACTCGAGATACCACTTGCGAGTTGAACTAAAATTCTGTTTGAAAACCGAGTTGAATTCCGAGGTAGGAGCTGTAATACGAGACGTTTCAGCAGGCGATAAAATTGTTACATGATTAATTATTAACATATTAATTGCGGGTAAGATATTGAGGTGGACAATGGGTGTGAAGCTCATAGAGTATCTCATCGCGAATGAATTTTCATTGAAATCGAATAAAAATTGTTTAGTGATAAACATAACAAAAAATGCTGCAATCAGCTGTATGTAGGTATGCATAAGAGATGCATCCTTATTCACGATGACGTACTCTATAAGCGCTTACGTCTATTGTCCGCCACAGTCGGTAAAAATACCTGTCCCGGAGTTGTTTATTAATATATCCCGTTTAAGTTACGAGACTGCTTATGGAACGAATTAAACTCGTATTTCAAGGTACCACTGTAAGGTGGAACCTCGAGATACGAGCACGAGTACATACGAGTTGCGACTAGGGCTAATATTATATTTGAGAACTGTGATGAATTTTGTGTTACCAGTTGTAATTTGCGAAGTTTCTGCGTTAGAATCTAAAATCGCTGCCTTATTATTTAATTAATTAATTAAATTTATTATCATAAGCCTTCCTGGAAAAGCACTACGACCAAACAACGCTTGTTTACGTTCTAATTTACATTTGCTCATTCCTAGATTCATAATGATCTAAAATAATAAAATAATTAAATGTATTTTTAATATTATATTTTAATTACGATTAAATTACAATGTCGCTCATGGAACGAATTTAATTTATATCTCAAGATACCAGATATTACCAGTGTGAAGTTAGCCTACCGTTTCCAGCCTACCGTTTCTAGAAATATAGCTAATTTTTAAAATGCTATAACTTTTTTCCTAATCAATATTTTAGCAATCTGTTACAACCC